>JBCJKH010072546.1:0-13276 GCA_039877255.1 Loriculus beryllinus | reverse complement strand
TGGGTGACATGGTTTAGTGTGGGGTGTCCCTGCTTATGGCAGGGGGGTTGGAACTGGATGATCTTAAGGTCCTTTCCCACCCGAACTGTTCTGTGATTCTATGAATCACAAAGCTGTAGGCCAACTGTCAGGAGGAAAGGGCATGGAAGGAAAGAGATACTTAACATGTGTTTCCCTTCCTATTTGCAACCACATTCTTCCAGCAAGCCCTGACGGGAAGCCGAGCTGCTATCCAAAGGGTTGTCACCCTGACAGCAGTGCTGGTGGCCTGCCCAGCTTGTGACTGGCAGGGCTTTGCTAGACGGGGACCTCTGATGGCTGATACCCCATCACAGGTGCTCCTCCTGCTTGGATGGCACTCAGAATTAATAATAAACAAGCTGGGCAGACCAGCCAGTTAATGACTGTGGGCTTGTCACAGCTGAAATTGAGACTTTCATCTGCTTTCATCTGCTTTGTTGTCATTCATTCAGGCTCCTCTTACTCTCCTCACAAGAAGAGCAGTGTGCCAGGGGCCACAGCCACCCGGTGCCTTTCTGTACATCTATTGCAAGGTTACTATAGCACATTTCTTTTAAGCTAGGAAAGTTTAAGAGCCTGACAAAGGTGCCTTTTGAGAGCCATACAGGTCAGAATACTTTATTTACAGAGCAGACGCAGGAGCTAAGCTCTCCTTTAAAACCTCAAAGACATGAAGCAGCATATTAACATTACATACCTCTTTAAAACATGCTTTACAAAGCTTTGTGACCAAAAATGTGCCTTATGGACATGGAAGCATAGAATAGGGCTCGTGTCTGGAGCTGGGTTGAACAGTCAGGTTGGCAAATGGTCTGCATCTCTCAGTACACTTTCGAACTTAGACCTTACAGTTGATGGGCTAAATATATCTTTCCCTATAAATCAGCTAACATAAACATGCTAAAGACGTATACCAAGCCCTACAGCTTAGGTAATGGGGTCTGCATGGAGAAGGAGGTGGTGACCCATGAAGCTCCCCTGGGAGTTATAGGATGAGACACAGAGGTGCAGCTCTCCCCTCTTTCCGGTTTCATTTTGCTTGAAATGGGGCTTCAGAGTATTTAAAGAACAGAGAAAAGCTGATTAGAAAATAATTCCCCATCTTTCTGACAAAAAAATAAATAAATCCAGCTGAAACCTTTGCAAGTCTCTTTTCAGCCAAGAAAAACTCTTACAAATCTGAAAATACTCCATTTTTAATCCCCAAAGTTGCTACGGGCTGTGGCAGCAGTAATGTGCACTTTAGCAGCTGGCTCACACTCAGAAGCTGTCATAATAAACAAACGAACAAACAAACAGATAAACTAATAAATAGAAGTATTTAAAATCAGTCGGCGTTCAACAAGCTTGACAATAGCAGGAGCCTGGCACACTGCCTGGACAGCGGATCTCGGTATTCACCCGGCCAAAGGAGCAAGGACACTCTGTCCCATGTCCCCACCTAATACTTAGCCCACGTCCCCCAGCATCTCCAAGCACCTCCCATGTGCTCACAGGCAGTGAGGCCCCAGTGAGCCCCTCGCAGCCTGGCTGGGCAGTCATAGGTGGCTGCATCTTTGCAGGACAGCCTTAGAAATCGCTGCAGAAATGGCAGGACACAAGATTTCTGAGCAAGAGAAAGGCCTTTTATTCCCTATATGCAAATATTTCAGACGTTTAATCTGTGTGCATGTGCACGTATGAGGGCAATGCATATACCAGAAGATTATATTCTGTTCTCTCAGATCGACTGCAGTACGCTGAGGTCAGTATGGAGAGAGGTGCATTTGCTCAGGTTGGTTTTGCACTCCAGTTTCACAAGAACATGTAAATCCCAGTAAAATCTGTCACGGGTGTAACATGGTTTGTTATATGGGTTTATAAAATAAACCCATGCCTTATAAATCCCTACAACCACAACAGGGCTATTTTGTGCCATTTTCCTTCTATTGCCTTCCATTTGCAGATGTCCAGAGTTCTAGACACTGCTAAACAATGTTGACAACTCGATATGTTCCCCTTTAGTGCGTGAGAAACTGAGGGACAGAGAAGTTAAGTAACTCCTCCAAAGCCACAGACAACTCAATTACAGTACCAGAAACAAGAGTTCCATTCTGGTAAACTACAATATCTCAGTCATTTTATGAGCTGAATTATAAAACTCAACTGCTTGTCATACCAGCAGTGTAACATATATACTCTATATAAAGCCTAAGAACCTTCTACAATCTTT
The DNA here is from genome assembly GCA_039877255.1 of Loriculus beryllinus. Lineage (NCBI taxonomy): Eukaryota > Metazoa > Chordata > Aves > Psittaciformes > Psittacidae > Loriculus > Loriculus beryllinus. The sequence continues at coordinate 11,043 of JBCJKH010072546.1, read as the reverse complement.
AGAAGAGCCCGAAATCCAAAAGATTAATGCAAGATGGCTGCTGCATCAGCCCCAAAACTTCTACATGTCATTCACTCTCCTCTCCCACTTTATCTGTGAGATCAGGAGCCACAAAGCTGAGAGACACCAGTGCCGCCCTCTGCAACTGCAAGATCATAATCTGTCAGTGCTGGCACAGATCGAACATGTACTTGACTTTCATGTTGTTCCACTGTATGCTCAGAGACTCCCAGACAATCCCTACGAGACTGTGGGTGTTGCTGTGTGCTCAGAAACACTTCAGAGATAGGCTTTCAAATTCCTCTTTGAGACTTTGGTACCATGGGTTAGATTAATTCCTCATGACTGCCCCACTGTGACAGATTCGCAGCCCAGCTGACTTTATTCTCCCACCCTTCACAAGAAATAACTGCACTGACTTGCTACTGTAAAAAGTTATTAACTTCGTAGACTCAAGAAGCTAAAAATATAAATCCATCAACATTTTCCCTGGATAGAAGAAAACTGAAGTTGTAGCTTTGCCTTCTTTAGATAAAGCATCTCCCTTTACTTGTGTGCATTCCCTGGGCACATGTATTTATGCATACACACTTGTTAGCTGCTAAGAAATATAGTTAATAGCTACTTTTCTCTTTTCCCCACAGTCTCTGTCCTCTTCTGTATTCTTCCTGTATCCATCTTCTCAGCCCAAATGCCTTTGTACCATTAAAATTGTGTGACTACAGAAAGCATCCTCCCAATTCCTTCGCCATTAAAATCGCAATTCCTTGGAGAGAAGAACAGAAGAAACAGCACATCTAGTTTGGGATCTGTCAATTCCTGTGGGTTTTTTATCTCTTGGCTATGTCTGATTTTTCTCAAAGCCCTGGAACTGAAGAGCTTTCCCAGTTCTCTTCTAGTTGCTAAGGGGCAGCATGATGTAGGTCTCCTGAGCGTGTCCTGAGTGAGTCCAATACTGCAGTACAGCTGATTTTGCAATCACATTCTATTCTAGCACTGAGAGTTAAAGACTGCAGGGATACATGGCCTATCCTGACAACAAACTTCCTCCCGCATAAACACAAATGAGATTTTTCTATAGTTTTAACTAAGATTAGCAATTTCTTTTGCTGCAGTCATGCTGCTGGTGCTCCTGTGCCAATACAGCCTACCAATGGGGAGTCTCTGTACCCGATACGGAACAGGCTGTAAAAACCAAGGAGGCTAAAATGTGGAGTCAGGGACTGTTCCCTTCCTGTGCAGGGGTTTGGTAACATTGACAAACCAACAAATGAACTGTCTATACTTGAGCAGAGGCCTACAGGCACTAACTGTCTACAGGTAGATAAGGAATAAACTGATTTTCAGCACTTTGGATTGCTTGTCAGTGGAGCTCCCATCCTTGCCCTGAGATTCCCTTTTGGACCTGCTGCTGGCTGTCAGGAACATCCACAGGTTATAGAAAACCCTTCGGATCAGTTACTGCTTCCTTTGCTGGAAAGAAAGCAAACGCTGCCTCAGCTCCTGTCCTGACCCCTGTCCCTGGCAAGCAGATAACTTGCTCACCACAAAACAATTCCTGGCTTTGCTTTGGTTGTGTCTCCAGAGGAGCTTCCCCAGCCTCAGGCTGTACAGCTGCCTTACTTGTTGTACAAGTGTTGCCCAACAGTGCAGTCCCAGCTTCCTGCAGTTCAGGAGCCCAGGTATGAAGCGTGCCCTCTGTATTTCAGCATGCCTCTGCCCCCATCAGCTCACCACATGAAGCCAAACAAGTCCACCTTTATATTTAGTCGGGGTAGCAGGGGAACCCAGGGGAGGGACACACCATGTGGTCCCTTGACATGCATTTTCTTGAGCAAGTGAACATTCATGATACTCACTTTAAGCAGCATTTTGCTGAAATTTTCACTATAGTCACTGAATCTTTTTTGACAAGCTGAGCATCTTGTCATCCAGTAATGCCACAAGCAGGTCAGAAACCTCCATTCCTGTCCTGCATGCAAAACCCAGGGCTGTATTTAAGGACAATTTCCAGCCCCTTCACCAGTGGCTGTGTCTTCTGATTTTTATTTACTGTTCCAAGGCAAATGCCACATCCTCTTTAACTGCCCCTTATAGCCTTTCCTTGTCTCTTACCCACAGGACCAAGTGGGCTGCTAATCATTTGTCTACTGTTAACTTCACAAGATGTCCTGAGCATCCTCTGCTATTGTGACTTGCATCAATCTACCTCTTATCCTTTCCAACATGAAGCTGGGTGCAGGCACATGGTCGTGGACAGACTGTGCACCAGCGTGGCTGCTCTGCTCTCACATAACTCAGCACAGGAATTGCACTATATGCCACAAGAGAAGGGTCTATGAATCCTTAGGTAATCTCATCCCTGATTATTACCTGCATTGACCTGAGCATGGAACCCAGTCTGGGATTCTCACAGGTCATCTCTACGAGGGGGTGGAACTATGGATAAAGATAAATCAAGTGCTTCTTTAACCTAACTGTGTTTGTTTTAATGACTCATTTACTTAAAGCAAGAGCAACCACACCATACTAGCCTGTTGTTTTGCTACCAGTCCAAGCCTTCCCCCAGAGGCTGTTCAGGAACTACCTTCTTGGAAGGCTAACCATTGTTCTTCTGGCTTATCATTCTAACCATTCATTTGAGCCTATCCCAAAGTTATTTGTTTCTCTCAAGCTGAAGAGATACTCTACTGAAAGAATTTGTTGCCTCCCTTTAAGGCTTCTATGAGTCACAAATAAGATAGATAGAAAGCTTTTAAATGCCCAGCCCTAAGAGGGTTCGACCCCAAGACCTTTTCCTAGCCCTATCCACAGCTATGTGACTGTCTTGTCTTATGGCCGGTGGTACTCTGCTTTCCTTCTCCTAATGAAGCCTCTGCCAGGGGCTCATTTCCACCAGGAATTTTAGTCTATCAAAGATTTCCTACTCGTGTGTTCCACAAGAAAACCCTTGAGTAACAGTGTCAGGATGCTGGGCACCTCCTGGGCCCACGCTGACTTTCCAGAGCAGAGCCAGGCTTCCTTCCCTGGGCAGAGATTCATCTCTGCTTGCTGGTCACCTTTGGGCTGGTTTCTTAGTAGGCTCTGTGAGAGTCTTCTGGCTTTTATATTTGGTCTCATTTTAAATCCCTTCTGAATCTGTCTTACTCCTGCAAGCGCTCTGATTGTTTTTTCCTGCGTGATTTTACACAAACAAATGTTTACAATTACTCTCTTTAGAAACAAAATCATCCACTTGACATCTCTTCCATCCTTTTGGACAATATTTAAAACTCCTACAGGTTATTTCATTAGAGGAGAAAACCTAAAACAAACCCTAAAACAAACGTGAAGGTCGTATATTACAGAAAGGCAGCTGGGACCCTGATTCCCTCAGTGTCAGGAATAGCCACTTGGTTTCATGTTTTGTCTCTCCTGATGTTTCTTTCACACATGAAAATCATCCTCTTCCCTTAGCTGAGCAGCACAGAGGGTGCCAAGGTTCAAAGCATCAAGATACTGTTCTTATTCTCCACCTGTTTCTGGTAATTTAAATACTTTCCCATCTCTGCAAAACCTCAGAAACCTTCAGCCTGGGTGCTTTGAGTAGGGGAGGAGAAGGAATGAAGGGGAGAGGATGAATGTCTTTCTGCTGCCTGAATTTGGAAGGTGGCTCCCTTCAGGCTGGCTCTCACAAGGTGCAGACTGGTTCATGTATAAACCTCATGCCTGGCTTACACCATGTGAGTGCAACCGCCTCAAGTGCACAACACAGGAACCTCAGAGAGCAGAGCTGTGAAAAACAGTCATAAATGACACCATAAACGCAGTGGCATAAAGGTGGGATACAAGAGGTTTCCCTGAAAAGAAACCTGCTGTCTCCAACAGGGTTGAGCTACCCATTCCTGGAGATCTTCACTGCCAAATGGAACCACACCAACATGCTCGAGCATGCTGTAGTATTATTCCCTGAAGTATTTCCTCTGGGATTGATGCTTCAGTACCAGAAGACTCAACTCTTTGGAGCTGACGTGACATTGAAAAATACTTCCAGAAATAAGGATGAGCTGTTGCTTGAAGCTAAGGGGAATATAAGGTGGAGTTGGCAGCAGAACAAAGATCCAGATTATCTTTCTTTCCCCAATTCTTTTACAAGTCAAATCTATTTCCCCCTTATCATTTGTTTCTCTCAGCTTTCCAGTTTACTGCTTTGTGACCTGTAGGTCTCTTTATATGTGACCTGTTGCTATGCAGAAATTAAAGTACTTTTAGCCCAGAAGTTTTCAGGCATACCTGGAAAATACCCAAATGCATTTCCCAACTGTAGGAAAGACAAGTTGTCACTTAAGAACATCCTCACTGTTGAATGTCATTAGTTACAGAATTTGCAAGCACAATGCTAAATCCATTCTTTAAATGGGAAATTACATCCTGGTGCCAGATGCAGCTGACAGTTACAGAACATTCCAGAAACCATTAAAATAACTGAGACTTTAAAGAGAATTAATTCACCTCCTGTACCTGCTGTGAGATTTCAACCAGCTTTTTTCTGAGGAGACGTTTCTTAAAATGCAGATGCAACCAAAGCACTAAAGGAATTCTTTATTACATCATTTTTCATGCCAAATAGCCCTGATTAACAAATAATAATGGCACACAGGTATGTAACAGCTTTCCAAAGTATGGCTCTTAATCCAGCCCTTCAGCTGTGGGGTTATGACTGAACATTCCTGATGCTATTTTGTCCACATATTATCAAGTAAACATTCATAATACATTTGTGACAAAGGCCTTCCTAATGCTTGCTGGGTGTAAAGGTGGTTCCCAGTGGCTTGGCCGGAAGAGCATGGTGTGGGGCTGTGTCACAGAGCGGTGCATGGGGTGGCAGTCTGCCCAAACCACCACATGGAGAACCAGATTTCCCAATCAGGTTCACGCCTTCTCCAAGCCTAAAACCAGAAGCTGCTGGTGGCTGCAGTCTGCTTGGGGAGCCCTGGGGTCTTCTGCAGGCAAGGCTCTGGGGCTGCACTATGGAAAATATTCTAGTGCCAAGGGCAGAGCCTGGCATTTTCCTTTGTGTTTGCCTATTCTACTATGGTTTCAGTAGAGATGACAAGTCTTTCCTCTTCTAAGGGGAAAGTTAATTGGTTTTAAAGGGGACAGTTAAAATGGCTTCTCTAGACACACAAGTATGTGCCATAAAAGTCCAGGTCATGCAGGTGATGGATACATGACATTCTTGTTTGACTTGGTGGCCCGTACAAGTGCCAAATAAACAAATTTAAGTTCTAATAACATACGTGTTATCACAAAGCAATTTGGAATATAGGAGCGAAAATGAATCTTGACAATGCCTGTACCTCAGCATTAACTAATCTCAGCATAATGGAAAAAGCCTACCCAACTGACTAGAAATGGTAACAAATGTAAATGCTCTTTAGCATCCTGCAGAGCCTAGTAGAAAAAAATATTAGTTCCTTAAAGAATGGATTCTTTAGTTCCTGAAAGAATGGATTAAATTGTTTTTCAAAGCATGTACTTCTTCAAATATTAGGCTTCTCTACATGCTATCTTAAAAGCTATCTGAAATGACTAAAGGACTGTAGTGGCTACATTATTAAATGCCTTTTGGCCCTCAGAATCTTATTATTTTAATATCTTTAAATGAATGGATTGTTCAGACAATCCATTTCACTTTGGAGTGAAATACAGTGTAGTGGTTCTGCATATTTGAAAAGATTAAAAAAAACCCAAACCCTTAGAAAAAAATCATGCATTCTGTAACTTAGTGCAGAAATCTGTCACCTCATAGAAGCTAGCCTCTTTCTACCCTTCTCTTGTAAATGCCCTGAATTATACCATCTGGCTCTGTGGTCACACCAGAGATCAGAGAGAGAGAAAGGCCGTATGTCTTTAGCGTCTAAGGCTTATTTTATGTACTGCCTGAAAATGTGCACCCTTTTGGGCACTGTCTTCATGTGAAAGACACGGAGGAGTGGGGATCTGTAGGTATAGCTGACCTTGACCAATCTCAGTTGAACCATCTCAGATTTGACACTGAAGGAATTCAGGACGTTAGTCAAAAGCATCTCTATTAACAAGATACGGCATAACAGACAGAAGGTGGGAGACAGCAATTTGTCTAAGTTGGCACAAGTTTCTCATAGGAGAGATGTAGTCAGAGCTCTGGGCAGCTTTCCCCTTCCTTTGCACAGAACATGGCTAAAGGAACATCTTGCTGATGAAACTGTAAAATCTATTAAGTGGGATTTCCAGGTCCCTGTCTCAGCTGACAACTAATTTGTTTTGTGTTTGCCTAGCAGGGATTTTCCGTGCAGTGGGCTCTTGTTTGCTATGTAAGTCATCTGAGTATTTGTTAGTGTCATAGCCAGAGCCAGATGATGTTTATTCTGCAAACATCCAGTTGGACTCTGGCAGCGCTCATTGAGGTCAGGGCTTTATTTATAGAAGCAGATATACATTGAGATTCATTCTCTTTCCCCTGCTGTAATCCACCTAAACTCATCCAAAATAGAAAGAAACATGCAGACATGCAAGTAGGATAGTAATTGGGCCAGATCCATGAATTAGCAGAGCACCATAGAAGCCAATGGAAAAAAGGCATTTTAAAGCAGCTGAGGATCTTGTCTATTATTTTTTATGGGGAAGGGAGTGGTTTAAAAACAGAGATTATAAAGAAAAAAGCAGAAACCACCAAGCAACAAAATGTCCCGGCATGTGGAAGAACATGTCTGTAGTGCAAAATCCCTTCACCAAGATCTGCAATTTCAACTACTTGTCTTTTTCTCCTGTGCTCCCAATCACCGGAGACTGCAAGAATCAAAGTGCAGAGAGCTCTAAGCAAGGAAAAGTAACAAGACTTAAAGCAATTTACCTGCTGAAACTGAGAAGGCACTGTCAACGTACGCAGTCTGAGATAAAGCAAAGCAGAAGACAAGCTGCAGGTAAGATCCCCAGACAAGCGGGCTGAGGACCAACATGCTGGCTGTGCCCTGGCAGCTTCCACCTCAGAGGCGCAGGGCTGCTTTGGGGATCTCTCTGTCTCTATCCCGCTCCCTCTCTGCCTTGCCTGCTCTCTGCCTCTTCCCTCGCTGTGGGATGCGTGTGTGTCTGTGTGTGTACGTCTCCCTCTCTCTCCCCCCCCTTCCCTTCCCTTCCCGTGCCTTTAGGAAGAAAGAATGACAACCATTTCCCATTAAATCTTCTCCTTGCACTAGACGCGGTTATATTTAACTCCTGTGCTGGATCAGTTGCCCCTATTGTGGACATTAGCTGCTAAAACTGGGGCATGGGGGATTTTGGTTTTGCTAACAGAAACAAAAAGGCACTTTGGATAATAATAATGATGAACAGGAAATTGAGAATTTATGAACAGGACTATAAACAGCGGTGCAGACAACCAGACACTGATGTTGAGATGGATGAACCCCCTGACCGATCCGATCACCTTGTACAGGTCACTAATTGCCTTAATGAGAGAGACGAGCCATGACCTAACATCTGCTCGTCACTGGTAGTTACAAGCGTTACATTCATTTACAGAGCAGGCTGGGGGATGCCATGAAGGCTTCACAAACCACAGAACAGGTTATTATTTAGTGCTTAATTGAAAACAACAGTATCATCACTGATAGTGCCAGACATTGTAGGACGTAAGGATTTACTGACAGGGTGCAACAGGTGGAAGGAACAATACATGTGTCATGATGGGGTGAGCGAAATGTTATCAGCTCCCAAGGTGGTGATGGTCAACACTCCATACACCGGTGTGGGAAGAAAACAAACCTCTGTCACTCTGAAAAGCAACGTATACCCTTGTTACCTGGACAAAAGCTTGGTGTTTCTGTGCCTCACTTGCAGCTCCCAAGGGCTTTGCAGATAAATTTCTGTCCTGTGAATAACTAACAGAGGGATCTTCCTTTCTGCCTGGAATCTGACTGTGGTTTCCATGAAAAGCAGAGGTATTTCTTTGCTGTCAAAGTGATTATTACTCTCTTTCTTCCAGATGGAGATGGTTTTCTTTGCCCACTGTTTATTGCTCTTCCCAAGACAAGCATGGAAATCTCTTGGATTAATTACAGAGTTGATGGGGCTTTTTTCATTTGAGTAAGGTATTCATTGACAGAGACAATGAGCTGTTCCCCTGGGCGTTAATTCCTACTGAGTACACCACTAAAGGGCAAAGTGATGTATTTCCACAACTCTAGTTAAACACTCTTGACTGTTACTTTCAAAATACTGCAAACATATTAATAAAATCGTTCTAAATGCAGTGTTTAATAGGGAACAATCGCATCTGCCTTATATATTTCTGTCCTTAAAGGACATAATATAACCACAATGCTTTCTAAAATCTATTTGCAGCACTGCAACACTTCGGATAACTGAATTAATTTTTTAATCTAATTCACTTTATTCCACTGTCTGCTACTTTTTAGTAGTTGGTTATTTTTGGTGGAAACAGTAGTTTGACTTCTTCCTTCTTAGACCAAGATGACCATGGATCAAGTAAAGTGCCATTAGCACACCATTGAGGCATGCTGCATCTCAGAGGGAAAGGCATAGCTCCTGCGAAGTTTATCATGACAAACCCTAAGAAAGCCTGCACAGATGTTTGAAGAAATTGTTCAAAAGTCAGAATGTCAAAAGTTTGTCAAAAGTTTCACCTCTGAAAACATTTGACTGACTCAGTAGTTACAGCAGCAATTGAGTAACTTCAGTTCCTCCTCAAGTCTTCCTGCAGTCTTTTAGCAATAGAAAATTTGGTAGAAATTTGTAGTGTCAAATATGTTCTATTTGATAAGGAAATTAATTAATCCAATAATACTGCAAAGAACTAAGATCATGCAGTAGGACACATATCTTTCCCCTCCTCCATTACCTCCTTACCAATGTCAGTTCTTGGTTCTTCAGCCTAAACCAGAAACATAGGACTTGGAAAAAATGCAACATCTCCCTCAAAGAATGTTGCAAGGAATTCTATCATAAACCAACATCCACCCTCTGATCTGCTTTAAAGAAGATAGGAATAAGGAATGTAGCTTTTCCTTGTAAGAAGGAATGCTGTATTAGAGGGGACCAAGAAAGATGTAGGAAGCCAGGGCTGCTTCAGATTTTAAATGATGGCTTTGCACATAGATGGCTTTGCAGTCAATGCTTAGGTAAAATTTTTATCAGCTTTTTTTCAGTGGAGAACCATGACTAAAAATGAATGTTTTGTCAACATCCTCCTTTCTTTTGACACAGCATCTTCATCACTCTAAAGTCTGAGCCTGCTTGAACTGAACTGGCTTTTAGCCAATGCAAGAAGAAAGCTCTGTAGGCAAACAGTTTGCTGTGGCAAACACCATCATCCACTAAAGACTCAAAAGGAGATGTTTGAAGAGACCACTTCATCATGATGTAGTGGTAGTTCAACTCACTGCTTTTTACTGGGACCACCATTAGGTCAACAAAAAGGAGAGCTCTCACTCATTACAAGGCAGTGAGCCAGGCCACTTCAAGATGCAAGCACTGGGTTTTGTTTCCTCTCATTTTAAGGTACTGGCATTACCAGCTGAAAGTGCTGGCAAGGTTGCTAATGGTTTCAGCAAGAGATAAATTAAGTCTGTTGGAAATAAAATGGGCAATAGCTGCAGGCTTCTTGCTTTTGACTTAGGTGACAACGCACAAGACTGACACCTGATGCTAGATGACAGGGGTGTACACCTGGTTACACTGCTTGTCTCTGACCACTGTGGCATTGGTGCATGGGCAGAGACAATCCTGAGGAGGGGAGGTGTCACGTAGCAGTGTGAGGCTTACACAGTGTGAGAAATTTGACAGACGTGTGCTTTCCAGGCCCCCAAGCCATCTGTGAACTTGCTCAGTCAAGCAGTGCATTCTTACAGCTATTGCCATGGGATCATAAAGCCAATGGAGAGCTTCTGCTCCCTTCAGATAGCTCTGCAGCAGGTAGCTAAGGCCACTGCTCTGAAATTAGAGGTAAGTCCTTGTTTCTATTATCCAGAACTGCAGTTGCTGGGTGTAGTGAAAACCCACATCTATATGACTTCACAGTGCAGTCACTGCAGAAGATCCATAAATAATTGGAAATAAAAATATTTTAAATCTTTAGGGGAATAAATGAATAAAAAAATCTTAACATTTTTATACAAACTTATGCCATTGCTAGAAACAGAAGTAATCTATAATTCTTATTCTTGTCTCACCTAGAATTGTGACTGATACCAGGAGTAGCATTCATTGAATGAAACTATAACGGCTTTAGCATTATTTCTGTTTCAGGTAACATTAGCTTAAGAAAGAAACACAGCAAAGATTTCACATTGCATTTTCTGAGTCTTACAAGGCACCCTAATGGCCTGAGTGAGAACAAGAGGTTTTGAGGACTTCAATTTAAAAAACTGTTCTACAGTGAGGACCCCAGAACACCAAACGTTATCTGCAGTTTAGTGCTCAAAGGTAAGGACCCCCACAGTCTTATCGCAGTAAATCAACTGCAGTTTAAAAGAATCTTATTTGGAGTAGCAACTAAAAATGCCAAAAGCCAACCAACCCATGATGGAGAAAAGAGGTCCACACATTTTACCTGCTTAAGTAACTGTTGCTTGAGCTGTTCTACTTGCATGGTGTTATCTGAAGTACAAAGGCAGCTGCTGCAGTAAAGAAGACATTAAGTGCAGAATACCAACAAATGGCTTCATCATGCTGGTGTATTTAAATCTAATTCAGAAGTCCCTATAGGAGCAGACCCACTAACTGCGTGTGATGGAGTAAATTCAACCACATGATGAAGTTCTGGCTCACTCCACAGCTCCACCTGTGCCAGTCACCCAGCTGGGTATCAGGCACAGGGCAGGTGGCCAGTTAAAGGCAAGCCAGAGCTAGTAAATCTTCAGATTACCCACTGGATGAACAGGGTGAAGGCAGGACGTTGTTGTCTAGCAGCTTCCAAAAGCAACTCCTTTTTGGAAATTAGCTGCTTAATGGATGCTACACACTGCATAACGAGTGGTGGGCTTCGGGCCTCCTCCTGTATAC
>JBCJKH010072545.1:0-16321 GCA_039877255.1 Loriculus beryllinus | reverse complement strand
AGCTGAAGTAATACAGATCAGAATAACTTTCAGAGAGCTGGAATCAACTTTTAACTTCTTCTTCCATGTTTCCAGGACTTTTCTTCAGATTAGTACAGTGTCTGTACAGTTTAAAATTTAAGAGAGTTCTTTCCTACGCAAATAGCTGTATATCTTTTACAGAAACTGCAAATATCATTGAAATGTCATCAGAAAAGGCTTGGTAAGAGCAATGGCTGTGTTAATTTCATCTTTCTGCTAGTGGAAAAGCTGTTTTCATAAACTTTGTATTTAAATAGCTATAACCACACAAAGAAGTAAACGTGGTTTACACAGGTTTGAATTTACAGTGATCTAACAAACTACTCTGACTAAGCAGGAATCACACATATAACCACGCATAAGTAACAATAAACACCATGATTTTATAGATCATTGTAAAAACATTTGACCACATTCAGTCAATAGTTACTTAAAGATTCTGCCTATAGAATCTGAATTAATACCTGGCAAAATTTGGTACTCTGTCTGTAGAAGGAATTAAGTCTACATTCTATGCCTCCTTTGCTTGCTTTCTTGCACTCTGAACCAATGTATCCAATACGTGAATGCACAAAGTGGCATGAACAAATTCAGAGTCCAGTGTTACCCTGACTTTATAATCCCACATTAAAATCTTTACATTAGGACATTACTGTAAAGTGGTGCTAATTAAGCAAATAACATAAATAGTATGCTGTCTGGTTGCAACACATCCTACAGATGATTTCTGTCCTACATAACGCTGGAACACACTCAAGATCATGCTAGTTAAAATAAGGAAATAAATATAGCTTTGTGATATGATATCCTTTCCAAGGAGATCTGAAACATAAGAAAACCATGGCTTTGAGACATCCTTCCAGTTAGTTGTCTGCTTTGAACAGAGATACTAAAGCAGAATATTAGAACTGGAGAATTAGCATGTTTCCTATGTAACTAATTATTTTAACTAAATCAGTGTGAAGGTAACTTTAACCTGCAAAGATAATTTTCTTTTTTTCTCAATGTGGAAACACCATGTCTGCTAGGATTTTTTGTTTTAGTTTTTACACAAAAATTAACCTTTTTCCTGTGGAACAAAATTTTCCTTCACTCCTTATTTGGCTACATCTGAATACATATCTCTCTGCCAGTTCTTCAGCATATGGGTATTTCTTCTTTGTTATTTATAAAGATAGTATTAAGACAGTGCAATTCATCTTATCACTTTAGTGGGCTATAAAAATTGCTTCAGATAATTACCAGTTGATGAAATTGTAAGCTTTGAAATAGCAAAATGTGAACAGTGGTTAAAAAACAAACTGACTATATAATAGAACCATTCAAAAAAGCTATTACAGCCTATAGGGTATATTCAGAGTTATTATTGTATTGCTCATTATTATATATCAAAAAAATGCAATAGTTGAGCACGGTGGAATTCGTCCCATTAACCAAATATTTTTAGGAATGTAAATTTGCCATTTTAAAGGATTCATGTTGACCCTCTCCTCTGGAGCACGAGCCATTAATAAAAACAATAAAGAGATTTTTATTTGCAAGTGTTGGAACTTCAAGAATTCTGTAAATGCATCTTCACATAACAGTGTCTGCCACCGCTATTTTGATTATTCTGAAATATACTTAAGAGTTGTTTGCTTATAGGCTGAGATTTCTGTGCCAATTTTCAAGCTGGAATATACAGTTAAATGGCTCTTTATGAGTTTTGTCATTCTCGGAAGCTATGCTATAATGGAGATACTGATATGACCTTAGGTACAAAGGTCTGTCCAAGTGCATGATAATACTGCCTGAAAGGATTGTTGCCATTTTCAAGTGGGTGCTAATGTTTCTTTTCCTATCTGTTTCAGCCTGTCTGGTTGTCCTCTGAATGCACAAACCATAAAAAAGGGCAAAATTTCGGAAGAATTAATGACTATCAAGCTTAAAGCTAGTGGCGGTAAGGAGATTTGTAAAAGATGATGACATTTATTTAGATAGAAGGGACCTGACTCCCATTTATTCTTATGCCCCTTTGTGCCATTCTGGCATTAATTGTCACTCCTTTCAGTTGTCTCCCACAATAACAAATCTTGAATAAGAAAATCTTTGCATGAGAAATTATAAAATTATTCTAATTTACATCATGATAACTCAGCATTAAGGGTATGCTCTTATCTTGTATTAGAACATTTTTTTATTTGGAGATGCTTTCTGTACTTTTATTACTAAGAAATTACTAGTCACAGATCAGGAGAACTTAGCTGTCTGATGACTAAGGTAAGAGGGTATATATATTTTGTGCAAAAATTGACTTTTCTCCTTAACTTAAATACTACATGGTTTAATATCTGTGCAAAACTTGGACAATTTTGCTAACCCAAGTGTACAGGAACAATTACTAAATAGTTATAAGGGGAAATATGTAGCATTCTCTTTTCTTCTACAGCATGATTTAGAAAGTTGGGTATTGAGCCAGGATTCAGGGAACTTAGTCTCATAAAGAGAGAGCAAACTGCAAACTGCTGAGCAAAACAGCAGTTATATTAAGCAAAAGTTTGCTTCCATGTGTCTATGTTTTCATCACGGCGGGGACTATTGCTTACAGGTTTCCCAAGCTGGCTCTGCAGCAGACTCAGTTCAGAGCTCTAGGTTTTAAAGCAGTAACAACAGTGGCACAAATCTCTAGGCAGACTTTGTCTCAGAGTGATGCTAAGACAAAAGAGAGACATGCACCTTCAGTAGCTGCAGCTGCTCAGTATTTTTCAGAACAAGTCTTTCATTAAAAGACCTGACGTTTTTGTTCTTTGCAATTTCTCTTTTCTGCTATTTATATTTCACTGTTTATCACATGTAACTAAGGCTGTGCTTCTTGAAGTTGTTCTGCACCGAGACTTGCCTCCACAGAACTTCTTACAAGATCAGAAGCAGATACATAAGAGCTTAATAAAGTCAGCAATTACGCTAGTGGAGATGTTACCCTGGGGTGTTAACTGCAAAAGATGGATTGCTGTTCCATTTCTTTTAAAGCAGAAAAAAACCTCAAACAACATTGTAAATACTCCCTCGTGTTTTTTAATAAACTTTTCTCTTTCTGGGCAATTTTTCCTTTCTGTGCCCTCCAACTTGCAGTTGTATGTTGCACTAGAAAAAAAGAATTGTGAAACATGAAGATTCAGAAAACCCCTTCTATATTTCAGCTCATGTATATGTTTTACACCTAGGAAACAATTTTGACAGTAAAACGAATGTAAGAGGCAATTTAAGAATCAGTCATTTGATCAAAAGCTTGTTATCTTCCTCTTGATCAGTAAAATGTAATGCAGTTTGTTGCTCATACATCCATTTATATGTGGACACTTTAAATCTGATATTGGTATTTTCAATGATTTGTAGGTATTGAGAGTGATGAAGAAATTAGACACTTGGACGAGGAAATAAAAGAACTGAATGAATCCAATCTTAAAATTGAAGCTGACATGATAAAACTTCAAACCCAGGTATGACATTGACATTAAAGTTTTGCCTTTTCTTATGCTATGCTTAAGCAAAATCAATAAATGAAATGGCATGCAAATGCATGCTTTCACACAGCTAGTTCCCTGCGCACTTGTTTTCCATCCTTCTGTGGCACTTAAAAATACCAAAGTCCTACATGCCTTTTTGTTAAGTTTCTCTTTGTTTGTTATCTGTAAATAAGCAGCATATTCCTGGGTATTGTCTTAAAGATCTGGTGAATGACAAGTTCAGGGCAGTTTGTAGCTTGGCAAGCAGAAAAACTGTACTTACCGAACAAAACATTCATTTGCCTTTGTTGACCAAACTGTGCAGAATCCCATGACTGTGCTTATTAGAGCGGATATTGCCTCTTACCTGCACACCATAACTCTTAATAGAAGTTGAGTTTGTTCTTATGTGTAGCTAAATATCCGTAGTTCAGTTTACCCACTGTCAGTTATTCAAATAGTTTGAATTTTGCCTCCGAGTGACACCTGGTAAAGGATGGGCGCCTTTTGCTAATTTGTGTAGCAGAGGAGTTTGAAGGGAGCTATGGAAAAGCGTCATTCTCTTTCATTCTTTTTTTATACTGGAAAGATTAAATCGGCCTTAAGATGCTGATAGTGGTTCTACAGAGTGAGCTGAATATGTTCATCCCCACAGGGGCTCTTATGTGCACCTGGGAGTTCACCTGGGCAAAGTAGGTAAAAGCAAAAGCTGAAGCTTAGTCAATATTTTAGGAATAAGAGTTTAAGGATAAAGTTCCTAAATGAGTTCTGGCAACTGAATAGAAGTCTAAATTGATCTAAAACCAGCTGAGTGTAACCATACTCCTCTGTATTTGTACCACACTGGAATGTACAGTGTTGATTGATGCTTTTGCAATAACCACTGTGGGTATCCTCTAAATGTGAGTGAAATGTATGGCACCTATTCTGTATCTAAACGATCAGGCTTCACACTGCAAAGGTTTTGGGGTTATCTATCCCAAATTGCACTGTGTGGAGGGTGGTGTTCAGTGTCTCAGGACACTTATTTCAGCTCACTCTGGTGGTCACTATGCTGTTTGCACAGAGATTGCACAATTTATGCAGGCAGATTTCTTATCCTCAGACTTGCTCCCTGGTGCAGGCAGTCTGACCAGCAAAGCCTGAACTGAGCTACAGGTGAAACAACACATCTCTACCTGGCTTCCTCTATTGCTTATAATCTAGCCTGGGCAGGTGTTAGGCCACGCTGCTGCAAACATCTTCCAAAGGAGTGGCTGTAGTGGATTGCAGGCAGACAAAAAGGGATCCCTAGGGACTGTTTTGCTGTGTCACAGTGTGTAAGGAAGAGAAGTATCCACAGCAAGAGACATTTAAGCAGTGCAGAGAACCTAACAAGCACAGGGTGGGTATAACAGCTGTAGATGTGACTCTGTGCCTTGTGAAGCTGTGTCCAGGCACAGGGATGACAGGCCATGGTTCTGCCCTGCCCCGCTGCCTGCTGCAGGGCAAGGAGAGGAGCAGCAGAGAACCATACCCAGAGAATCATACCCAGAGAACCATACCTAGATGCCTTCTGCTTTTCAACACTGCTTTTGACATAGAAGCTTTCAGAGCTGAATATATTTCCAGTGGGCTCATGCTAAAAATATATCATTTTGCTACCTTGGACCCTTTTTCCTGCTCTTTCCAAAACCCTGGGTTCCATTCTGTTGGTCGGACATCATCTTTGCGATGATCGGTCTGCACTCAACCACTCAGTTTCCTTTGCACTCTATTTTTCTCTTACTGTTTTCAGTGCCAGTCCTGCTGCTGATCCCATCTATCCCACAGCTCTACCCTCCCTCCAAGAGCAGGGCAGGAAAGCAGCATGACAGCTAATACCCATGACCTCTCTATTGTGGTCAATCAGCAGGGATGATGTAAGAGCAGGACAGCAATGTAAATATCAGCCTCCTTTCTCCTCCCCTCCACCAGCCCTGAAGCCACTTTCTCCATCCCAGCTCCGCACTGACATTCCCACCTGAGCTCAATTCCTTTCTCCCAGTGCCTGCCACTCTCCAGTGCCTCATTGCCACAAGGTTTCTTTGTGAACCAGCATCAGAGTCCATCAGTTCAGAGCAAATACAACCTTTTCCTTGCTGTGGGGAAATTATAGTTATCCTAAAAAGAACATACCTGAGTTTTAGATCCATTGTGGCTCCTCTTACTACTGCCATTTGGAGTTCAAACTGCAGTTGCAGTCCTGCCAAGAGTCTTTTTGCGTGTTTGTACCTGCCTGTGTCTTTTAGATCACATCAATGGAGAGCAATTTGAAAACAATAGAAGAAGAGAACAAACTCATAGAGCAGAACAACGAGAGCCTGTTGAAGGAGTTAGCTGGCCTTAGCCAAGCTCTCATCTCCAGCCTCGCTGACATTCAGCTTCCACAGATGGTAAGACCACAGCCAGCAGCTTCGCACCTTCTTTGAGACTGTTTTGCCAGCACTTGAAGCAGATGAGCAAGCTCAGGGACCAGCAGGAGCACTGAAGCTGCATTAGCAGAGAGCTCTTTTAGGCTAATTTACTTTGCAAAGATGCTAGATCATGAAATCTGTGTGATAGCAAGCACAGTTTCTTCCAGGACTGAATCAGCCCTGTTATCTCTGCCATTTTGTATGGTGCAGGACAGGCTTTTCCCTCATTCCTCTCTGTCTGTCCATCCTGCACAGAGTGAAAACGTCACACAAAGAATCCTTGTTTACTCTGCTTGTAGATCAAAACTTTAACCTGTTTCATATAAGTAATTCTTTTGGAGCCAACGAAGCTCTACCTTTTCAAAACTCCATGTACTCTACGTCTTAGTTTGCAAGCACAGGCCAAATCCACAGATACTTGAGTTTCCAGAGTTACAGTCCCCTTGCCCAGTTTCAAGAGTGCCACTGAGAGATTACATGAGGACAGTTAAGGGTACGTCAGCCACAATCTCAGAGCCAAACAGGTCACAATAAAAAGCAAGTTACACTGACAATAATATCTCCAACTCCTTTTCTTGCTTGGAGAGTGTGTAGTTCCCACAGCACGTGCAACTCGCTTAATTTCTACAACCCCTCCGTTCATCTGGATGGCTGCCCTGACTTCTCCCCCGTTGCCATATCGCTGCTTTTCCATGCATTGGGGTTGGGTGTTTGGGTTTTCTCGGCCTTAATTTTCTCTTACAATTATAATCTGTTTTGTCTTCATTTAGGGGCCAATCAGTGAGCAGAATTTCGAAGCATATGTAAATACACTCACAGACATGTACAGCAATCTGGAACGGGACTATTCCCCTGAATGCAAAGCTCTGCTGGAAAGTATCAAACAGGCAGTGAAGGGCATCCATGTGTAGGATGTGAAAGCTGCTGGGCAACAGAAATTACTTAACAGCAGTAAACTCCAGATGGATCTGTTAGGAGTTCATGTACTGCTAAGGGGTGTAGGTTGCCATGCTGCATTTACAATTGCAACATTGCACTATTTTTTTTTCCCAGCTGACATAAAAAAAATAATAAAAGAATAAAATCGCAACAGACTATTTGTATTAACAGCAATGCACTCTGTTAGTATATTGTATTTATTTCAGTACGATTCTTTCTTTTTCTTCTTTTGCACTCAGTTTTTTTGTAAAGTGAATGTAAAAAGTGTGTGCGACTATTTTTTTATATTTTTTATTTATTTCTAATCAAAGAGTTGGTTTTTTTATCTTTTAACAACATTTTTGTGGCCTGCCATATTTTTACAAATGTGTTTATTAATTTATTTTCCAATGGGATTTTAAATAGACTGAAAGTTATACTGTAAATTATATAACTTGCTGGGTTTGTACAGGAAGAAAAAAGAAAAAGCCTAT
Source organism: Loriculus beryllinus (assembly GCA_039877255.1). Lineage (NCBI taxonomy): Eukaryota > Metazoa > Chordata > Aves > Psittaciformes > Psittacidae > Loriculus > Loriculus beryllinus. The sequence goes on along the minus strand of JBCJKH010072545.1, from coordinate 8,968 downwards.
GAAAGTAACAAATGACTGAACCGTGGTTCTAGTTTTATTTTCCTCACATCCTGCTTTTTTATAATGGCTTTGTATCAGAAATGGGTTTGCAGTAACATGAGATGTGACGATGCATGGAATGAAAAGATAAATGGTGCCCACTAGTGGGGAACTTGGGCTCTTAAAAGCACAGCATGCTGGAAAACAGTGTGTTAAAGAATACGTTAGCAATAATGAAATATAGCAATCAGCAAAGCACTTGACTTGGCTGTGTGATTTAGCCTATGCGAATGATTATTTAAACAGTTTCAAGAGAACTTCAGATTTATTTTACCACTGCAGTTTTTTTCAGAGTTAGTCCATGGAGGGAAATGACAATTATCTCTAAACAAGAAGGATAATTTGATAGGATGGGTACTTTTTTAGTACAAAACGTTGAGGTTTTAACCAAGTGACCAGTATTGCTATGGATTTGGATCTGAAAAACGCAAACACATCCCAGGCTGAAGGCTTTGTACATAATGAATAGAACGCATCTCCCCTGAAATGGCATTTAATACTGGTTTGAACTTAACGGCAGCTGAGAAGGCAGCGGTCTGGAGAGGAGTAGTACCACTCCAGAACAACGGTGGTTGCTTTTCCCTTTGAATAAAAAGTAGCAATACCGTGACTGGTTTCTCCCATCCTTCTTCACTAAGACTAGGCTGATACTAAGTTTGTTACCAGTCTTTTGGTAGGGTACCAGGTGCTACAGAGCATACAGACAGATGGAGGTGTGGACAGAGGAGCACTTGCACAGAGGTGCTGGCATATGCCTCGGTATCTGATTAGCCTGGATGAGGAACTTCTGAATCTGTCAGAAAGAAGCAGTTGCTATAATAGAGGCAATGTCTATTTCAGGGATTGTAAGTAATTAAGCATTGTTTCAGAAGTTTTTTTTATATTTATTTTTTTTAAGAAAAAGGTATAAACAACCAGCTAAACTGCCTTTTTTGTATGCACACACACCTCATGTGCATATGTGCCTCAGTGTAAATGTATACATGGATCTAGCGTGCGTTTAATTTTTCCGTGCTATAATGAAAGTGTTTATTTTTATTAGCCGCATTTATATCTAGATTGAATATGATGGCATTCACAGGCTTGACATATACAATTATATTATTACTGTTCCTGCACAAAAGTACTATTCAAAAGTGATTCGACTCTCATGCACTGTGGTCACTGTTCTGCGTTAGGTGGGGCTTGCTTTTTGTTTGAGGGTTGATTCAACCCTCCGATCCTAGTTTAGACAGGGGAAAATGTATGTTCTTAGAAGCTGTGTTTATTTTTAAATCAATTTTTCAAAAGCTACCATATGTGCTGTCTAATATAAATAGGAGGACACCAAACAAAATTTGTTATTAAAGTTATTGTTCTTGCTAAAAAAACAAAAAGCAAGCATTTGTTATACTTGTTAAATGCATACAAAATGAGTTCACTCATTACAAAGACTAAAATTTAATTTACTAAATATTTTAACAAATTTGTTATATATTTTATTTAAGTAAAAAAAAAAACTCTTACTGACTTATGTATTTATTATTATGATTTACTATGGCTTCAGGTTAATTTATCTGTGTTTGGTTGTTTGCTCAGGATGTTCTGTGAAGTATGTATTTATTTGCCTCCCTTGTACTTGATGTGTTTTGTAATGTGCACTGATTTTTTTTCTTTTTGTTTTTCCTTTTTTTTGTGTTTAAATGCATTGATGAGCTATACTGTAAATTAGACCTTTTGTAAAGAGCAATGATGTATGCATTTTTTAATTTGGAGTAGTTTGTATACTGTTTCTTCATACAATTAATATTTCTTACATCAAAACAACAAAATTGTGTTCTGTGCTGTACATTTGGTGTATGGTAGAAAATAAAATTGATAATGAAACATTGCAGCAAGTTTGTTGGGTTTTTAGCCTCTAGATGCCGACTTGTATTACACTTTCTTAACTGCACCTGGCACTATACAATGTGTCAGATGTTTTTCTTGCTTTGTGTACAAAATGTGTCATCCCTGTAAGTAAATTTCTGGTATAAATAATTTAATTAGTGTTTTACTTTGTCAATTTTAAATAAGGAGGAAAAAAATGAAACTGCTTAAGAGGTCCTTTTCACTTCTGAATGGGGAAAAAAACTAAGATTATAATCACTGCATTATTTAATGCATTCTTTTCTTGGCAGCTGTAGACTTCACTTATACTGATAAAGTACAAGATTTGTGCTGACCTTTAACAGCTGCTAAATGATGTTTAAACATAAAAGCCATTGTAAAGTTTCCAGCAATTTGGAACCGCCCACTGTTCCAGTGCAATTTTCTGCTGAGATTTGCAGCGCTTAGATGTTGCACAAATAAAAATCTGCTGGTTTTAGAAAGACAATATTTCCAGTATCTAATGGACTTTCTTTTTTCACTGGCCATTGTAGCAAACACAGGCCAGTTTTATTTAGAATGCGTGCTAATGGATTGAGAAGCACTTCTTGCCTCAGATTCCAGCTTCCACAGATAGACCAAGCATAATTTTCATTTAGAATACATGGTAAATTTACAACCCATAAAGTAGAGGGTGATTATTTATTTGAATAGACGTAGATAAACTAAAATGGACTCTGACACTAGAAAAACTAGCATACATTGCATTTAAATAGAGCAGGGGCTCAAAATTTGGATCATTACATGAATCCTGACTACTCACAAATCTTTCTGACTTTGGAACCCTAGAGTCAGCAAGAGGCTGGGATGGAGACAAACCTGTCCTGGGAAGCTCGCTGCAGAGTTTTCTTTGCTTTAGGATACTAATCCAAAGACAGCACAAAGACAGTTCTTAAGTGATTAATAGTTACTTAAGTAATTTTTCTTAATAATTCTTAATGAATATAAAATAATATATTTTCAGGGTCCTTTAAAATTACTGTTCCTGCATTCATTATTAAACACTTGCTTTGACAATGTTTATTCAATGTTGAAATGATGGGCTTCCTCCATAAAAAAGAATAATGTAAACAGTCAATCCATATTTATTACTAAACTAATATAAAGCATTTAGGGGGTGGAGGGGAGAGAGGAACAACAAAACCCATTGTGCTTGAAATAAACTTTCAAACCATTTCCATCTTCTGAAGTTTCCATTTTTTAATAACTGTGCTTTGTCTCCATCTATAGAACTGGGGAAAGTGCTTAATTCAATAAAAATATATAGATTCCATTGACTGAATTACCTTGAATGGAATTGGAGATTTAAATATCAAAAAGAAGGAAGGGAAGCAAGAGCAGTCAATATTTGCTGTCATATAAGCTCAGGAAGTCTACCATGTAACTAGTCATGACAAGTTTCTGAGCCTACAGTGTAGAAAACAGATTCTGTTCTCTACTGCAATTTTATTTCTGTTTACTAATTAAGCACTTCTTGTCTCCTGCTGGCTTAGTGAATCTATCTGATTATGTCATGGATCTTCCACTCAGCACCCCTCCATCCTACTTGTATTGTACTTAATTTTTTTCTTTTATTTAATAAATCACAGGATTTCTTGATGGGAATTTGGTATCAGGCAATGATTCAGAGTTACAACAGAACCCATCCCCTTTGTTTCTTCCTGTGTTCTTCATTTCTATACATTTTACCTGTCCTGGCATTTCTGCTATGCTTTAAGGTTTTTTATGATTTATGAAGCTGTATAACTTGGACACTGCCAGGAGATTTGCACCAGACAAAGTCCTTTGTTCATCTCACTTGTGATATTGTGGGATGACAGAGCTTCATTTAGCTTTTGTGTAATGTAGGACAGTGACCTAGTTTCAGTACTTTTCAATATCTCATTCTGGCTTGGTTTTCTTCTGTCTCTTTTGCTCTAGTAAATCTTAGACAGCCAAGCTTACACATAATTTCATCAAGGATTAGTTTGATTTCCTGTCTGACTTCATGGTACAAATTGCTTCAACTGCATTTCATTCTTAACGAATGTTCCCAGGGACACTGTCCAAGTAAATCTCAGGACTTTTCAGTTATATGATAACAATTACTATTTAGGTTGCTTCTATCTGCTCTTAAAACTGTTACTGCACAAGAGTTTTCCAAACCAGCTTTCGGTGCCCAGCACCAGATTTTGGTGCTCAGCTTCACGTCCCTTGGAGGGGGCTCATTTTTAGAAGCTCAATGCACAGCTTTTTTTGCCAAGCAGGTCTTTTTCAAAATTCCCTTCTCTGACCAGTTGAAATGACTAGCTACTAAGTTTTGCATTTATTATATCATAGAATTGTTATACATATCTTGTTAACACCTATTTGCGTGTACTATGCACCATAAAATTCCAGGTGGGTACTTTTACCCATCCCAGGCATTGAGTTACCCCAAGCTTAATTCTGACCTTTACCAAAATCCTCTTTTACTCTGTGCACAATTGTTTTTTAAGGTTTATTAAGGAAAATAATACAAGAAGAAAAAAAAGGACTGAATGTAATTCTTTATTCAACTGAAGATATTATCTGTCTCAACAGTCCCCTGTCACTGCTGCTGAAGCTGAAGCTGGGGCTTAAAGTATATGGCCTTCAATCTTCTTTAATTACAGTCATATGCAGCATCTCATGTGCACCCCCTTCTTCTGACACAGTAAGCAAAATCTGGATTAGGAGCTGGGTTCTATGCTGATTTCAAATTTACTGAGATGAAATCTATTTGATCCTTTAGAAGCAGAATGAGCTTAGTTCCCTTGGGAAGGAAATCCTGATATCTGCTCAAAAAGATTTTAGGGAAGGAATGAAGGCTTTTAAAAGTTCACAAAAACCTATCAGGAAAACATGTATAAATCCAATTCACACAAAGAAAAATGCAATGCCATCTCCACAGACTAAAGAGCTCAGCTCTTTGCACAGACTTATGGCAGAGGCATCGCATACAAATAGTATCGGTATTGAAGGCTGTGAGGGGATGTCTTGTGTTTCCCACTTGGCAGGAGACAAAACAGCACATCAGGAAACCAATCTCTAGGCCCTAATCAACCCTCCTCTAGACTTTTTGGGTTACTCTTGGCAAGTCACTTGATTCTTGCTCTGTTTTTATATCTGTGAAGACTCTGAAGTGTATTAGGAATGAGCAATATGTCTTACACAGAAGTATGCAGTACATGCATGCATATACAGTGAGGGCGAAAAAGCACAGCATGTGTAAGAGCATAGAGTAGATACGACTGGCAGTATACTATCAATTTCAAAATATCAATTTCTGTGTTTGATAAGAGATATCTACAATACCACACTATATATTAAATGCCTTGATGGTGGTCATTATAACCTGATGCAATCACTTTGTCCCCTGCATTTTAGAGGCATTGCATGGTACCAGCTAAGATTATTCAGGTCTGCTGTCTCTGGTTTAGTTCCTTTTCCTCTCAGAACTAATTCTGCTCTGCACACCACAGAAATCCACACATTTCCTATTTCAATCTCATTCAAATATTTCCTATTTCAGCCTTTATGTTGAGCTCACAATGTAGAGTTAGCTCTTTTTTTTTTTTTTCTTCCTCTCCTAAGACATTATTACAGTCTTCATTTTATTCCTATGCTTCTTACATTGTTTCCCTTGAAGATATCTTCCAGTTAGAGTTGCTGGTCTGTCTGAAACTAGATTTTCAAAATGCAGAAGCTAAATTTCAAAACAACAGAAGCAAAGGCTATAAAAACAGAAGCACTTTTATTAAGATAATGGAGCTCCTACAGATTTTGTGAAAAATCAGCTGACTGCTATGAGAACAAAATTATGATTCACTGTAAGAGGGAAGAGGAGGGAGGCTCAGCTGTTACATATTCTGTTTGGCAAAGGCCAGCTCCTGATTAGCAAGATGTAGAACACAGGCTAGCAGTAAGAGTTAGAGCAAGGTTGGCCATAGAACTGCACTTTTATGCCTGGTGTGGTGTCAACCGTACAAGTCTTAGGCATGAGTATAAATATTTAAGCAAGGAAGCAGGTGGGTAAGCAAGCAGTGACTAAAGCCGCTATGTTTATAACAACACTGATAGGGTCAGGGGCAGAGGGCAGAAATCCATAGGAGTCTATTGAGTGCCGTGCTACATCAGCTCCCCCCCACTGCAGAACTGGTTCGTTTTCTAAATATGGGTTTTTTCTTGTTTCAAACTGAATACTCTCTCCAGCTTGCTATGGTACCATCATGAGCAGTGTTACAAACCCACCTTTCTGGGGAAACACATACTACCTCTGAGCTCTGACTCATCCTGGAATGGGTTTATATCTGGAAGAATGAAGGTGAATATTTCACAGCAGCTGCTGGAAAGGCAAAGCCTTGCTGGGGAAACTCCCGAGCAGTGTGGAACTCCTGCCAGTGTGTCTGCTTTCACAGGCTGAGGTTCTGTGAGGATGGCTTATGACAGGGAAGAATTAAGGCACTTGCTACGTGCCTTTTCTACTCTGCCTGTTAGCACCTCCCAGGTGCTGCTGTCTCCAGACTGGTAGCAGCAACCCAGCTGCATTTCCTCCCTTTTCCCCACTCCCTATCCAGGCCAGACGGAGGCAACCCTTGTGTTTTTCCTTTCTGCAAGAGGCTTAAATCTCCTTTCACCATCTTGGGAGCATAGCGTGACTGCAGCTATTGCTGGCTGGCCTGGCTGCTGCCGTTTATGATGCCCTTTTATTACCAGATTAGAGGACATTGTCACAATGCGTATGAGGCCTTTCAGATAAGGCACTGTACAAGTTCCAGCAGGTTCCAAATACAACAGCGTAGCTTTCGCATCCAGCCTACGGGATCAGAGTTTATTTCCCCAATGCAGACAGCTTTGCACTGCCTTCCTGTTAATTAAAGTAGTGATTACAATACCACACTGTTTACATGCAAGATTTTGCATGGTCTTGGCCATTCACGTGCAAATGAACTTGTAAGCCTTTCTGTGCTCTAAAATCTGCTGATGTCAGTCTTCCAATTCTCACTCCATGCTGTAGGACATGTGGCTTTCTATAGCTTAGCTTTGATGCCCCCAAGTCATATTATCTCAGTTCTGAGGTTCATTATGATAAATCTTTCACTGGTTTTAAATAAAAAACTTTAATTGTACCGTACTTATTCAGCTTAGGGTTTGGCTCCTGAAGGCAGCAGTTTTAATTGCATCATTTGTATAGTGGCCCAATATGTTTTGGTGTGAAAAGTGCATTATCACGTTTAATTTTGCATTATTTTTCCCATATGTTTTAGTTACACTAAAACTTCAGATGGGAAGTGATGAGGCTTTCCCACTGCTCTCTCATTCTCTCTTCAGTGTTTTTTAATGAGCTAAGGCCACACTATTTTCTTTTGTTCTCATCAGTTGAGGTTTTAGGGAGCTGTTTATTTGTAGGGTAATTCTTGTATTTATGTAGAGCAAGGCATTAGACATTTTTATCCTCTACTTATTAACAAGCCAGATGGTACCGGCTGCTACCCACACAATTCCAATTATCAGATGGCAAACTGAAATATACGTGGGGCAAATGAGAAGATGTATATTAAAGAAGCATCATGGAGAATTGGCTTCTCATAGAGATGTTGATTCACAAAGGGGTACTAGCAATTAGGGTATGACAGCCTTCTGCTGAACATACAGCATTGGCCTGGGGGCACAAGTGTTCAGCCCCCAAAATTTCAATACTATCTCTCTTTCCCTTACGTTATGAATACTTTGAAATCTGATTGAGGTCTTTCATCCTTTAGATTTCTTGTCCACTTCAGAAGTATATGTAGTATCAAAGTCAGTCAGTAAGATAAGATATCCCAGAAAGATGCAGAAAAGCTGAAAATTAACATAAAGTTTGTGCATCAGCTCTCCTAACACACCCTCATGCACCTCTTGTCGTGCACCTCAGTAACACAGGTATAGCTCTAACACTGAAATGTGGGAACCCAGCCAAGTATTGCTATTCTAGGTCTCAAACTGACCTAGAAATTACAATTTACACATGGATTTTTGCTTAAGGTCAACTTTCAGCTTAAGGTTTAAATATAAGGAGGTCTGGTTATGCTTATGGTTGGCTTCATGGTCTTATACAAACAACTTCTGTAAATTCAGAACCTGGACCCAGTCCTTACTTAGGACTGCATCCTTACTTAGGACCTTGTGTCAATGACACGACAGTAACAAAGATCCCTTCAATTAAAGGTTTTATAATGGTTTTGCTGGTTTTGGTTGTTTCTTTCTTCTGGCCAGAATATATAACCAACATAGGAAATATTTGGGGGTAAAAATTGTTCTCTGTTGTCAAAACAACTCCTTTTGTTTTGACATAGAAATTGTACATGAGTTGGCTGGGAAGATGGTGAATTATATGGGAAACCTTTTGTAGGGCATTTGTATTCCTTTTCCCCACTGGCTCAAGCTGGAAGCACTAATCCAAATAAAACTGTGGAGAAATTTATGTCCTCAGATCAGATCAGCTAAAGGAAAGAGTTATTTAAGCTAAAGTAATGGCTTTCTAGTGTCCTTCAGCTGTTCATATGGGCTACCAGGAGGTTAATCATCTATGTGAGAAGATTTTGCAAAAGTTCTACTGTGAAACATTTCAGTGTCTCTAGTTTCTGTTTATACCATCTAATCAATAGAATGCCTTCTCTTTCAGCAGCTGCTTTCATGATGCCAGGGAAAACCTAGTCTCTTTGCAGCTGTTCCTCGCTCTAACACTTACAACCTACAGATCTTGCAGAAGTCTCTTAACAGGATGAGTCTGAAGAACAAATACGCATGGTTTAAACACCATTTACACTTCACTAGGTTTACTAGATGCGAATGGTGCATGTGCGGATTCTCACTCCTATTGATGAAGAAGTGAAAATGTGTGCCATTTGGTTACACAAGTGCATGAGCTGTGCATTTCATTGAAATGGCTTGTGTTGGAAGGGACCTTAGAGATCACCTAATTCCAACCCCCGCCATGGGCAGGGATGCCACCCAGTAGATCAGATTGGCCAGGGGCCAC
>JBCJKH010072544.1:0-18246 GCA_039877255.1 Loriculus beryllinus | reverse complement strand
ACCTTTACGCTCTACAAGTCAGCAGATTATTTCCCTTGTATTTTGGGTATGGTGACTTCATGTAGATAAGGAGTAAAGAGAAATGCCACAACTCCAGAGAAGTCAACCTAAACAGGAAAATGGGAAGGAAATAACTTGTGAGGGTTAAGTACACTTGTGTGTCCTAATAAAGCTTTGGAGCCCTTACACAATGAACCTAATAAGACTTATTCTCTATCAGAAGTCTCACCCTCCATTTCTTAGCTGACGCATTTAAAGCGTGAAAGGATGCTGAGGAGATCTGAGCAATGCAGTTTCCCACAAGGACACGTGTTGGCCTAAGGCTGTTCCTGTTATAACAGACACTGGAGCCTCCAAGGCTGGAAAAACACTGGAGTTAAGAGAAGGAATAGGAGTGTTTGGGAATGTGAGAGAACAAATGCCTACCCTTGCCACTTCCCCACACCACTTCATGAGATGATGAAGGCAGACATGCAGACACTGATCCAAAGGGCAGGACTATTCTACTGAGTAGGGAGCAAAAAACCCAGCCCCAAGTTTTCAAACACCATGAAGAAATGCTGCTGTAATTAAAGTGTTAAATCAGATTTTGAAAATCCCCATCATTGTGAGCCTGCAAAGTGAGCTTAAAAATTAGCCACTGATTTTTAACATGTTAGTTCTCAGGTTTGGTTTTCCTTATTTGATTTTAGCCACTCTGCAGGCATTAGGGTCCCCCCACAGCCTTGAGCCAGAGCACTGACTGACAGCATTGCTAGGCCAGGGGTTTAAGTGATAACCAAAGGAGAGCTTTCTCTTTGCTCCTCTACACAACCCTGTGTCTACACAACTCTGTGACAATCTCAGGCTCAGAAAGTGGTTATGGTTTTCTCAACTCCTCCTGTTGGCTATTCTGCATGGTATATTCCTAAGGATAGCAAACCCCAGCAGTAACAAGCCTTTTGCGATCCCTTCTGTTTAAACTGCACTGAAAGTGCCATTTGCATCTATAATGAATCATAGACTTACAGAATCAACTGGATTGGAAAAGACTTTTAAGATCAAGTCCAACCATTCCCCATCAGTGCCAAGGCCACCACTGCCCCATGGCACTGAGGCTGTGTGAACACTTGCAGGGCCGGTGCCTGCAGCCCTGCCCTGGGCAGCCTGTTCCAATGCCTGAGCACCCTTTGGGCAAGGTTGTTCCTCAGCTCCATCTAAACCTCCCCTGGTGCAGCTTGAGGCCGGTTCCTCTTGTCCCATCCCTTGTGCTTCCTGACTCCATCCTCCTGTTAGGCAGTTGTAGGGAATGAGAAAGTTCCCCCTTGAGCCTACTCTTCTCCAGGCTAAACCCCCCCGGTCCCTCAGCTGTTCCTCATAAGACATATTCTCCGGGCCCTTCCCAATGACAGATCATGAAGACCCAGTTTAGATGCTGCCTAACTCATATTTCACACAATACCTCTCCAGTGCTGACCTATTTACTTGGTGTAGACTGAGGATGCTGTCCCTGACAAATGGGTCTTGCCATTTCACAGTGTAATCAATGATGACATTATCAGAAGCATGAAGCCTCAATGTCATCAATTGTTAATGAAGGGAAGCTCAGTTTTTAGGTGTTACAGCTAGCAAGTAAAAATGCCTTTGAGCAGCTACTTGCTGTCTGTGGCAAATTCTTTGTTATTGGAAAAAGCACCACCAAGGCTTCGAGGCCCCCAAAACATGTCCTGGTTTACTTTCTTTAACTAGTAAAAGGCAAAAAACCACCTCTAGCTTTTGAAAAGCAGTGGAGGAATAGACTTTTGGAGAACAGTAAAGGCTAAGCTCTGAAACCCCTGCAAGAGCAGCTGTGCACTCCCCCAGCTGGCTGACTTACAGCACAGAGCCAGCAAACACCAGGCAGGGTCTTAGATGTCTGTTTAAACTCTGCACTGAGGCTGAATGCAGCACACAGCTCGGCTGCTGATTCCCTTCAGACACCACCTTCTTGTTCACACCACCCTCATTTTGAAAAGGCAATAATATCTACTGGTAATATCAACACTAATGCATCAATATGGGAAGCATTGGAGAAAGACTGACCCTTCCCCAGGCAACTGATACTTCAGGTAAGCAAATAGTATGTGAACTCAAAGACAAACCAGAAAGTCCACACATAGACAGCTTGTAGCAAAACTAAACCAGGCAGTTCAGCTAGAGCTTCCAGGAAGTGCCTAAATAAGAAGGCTTTGTTTCTAATGCCCAAAATGTAAGAAAGCATTGCAGCAGCATCATGTCATGGAATGGTTAAGGTTGGAAAGGACCTTACAATCATCCAGTTCCAACCCCCTGCCATGGGCAAGGGACACAAACCTTAGAAGGGATATTTTTGTCTCTGCACTTTGGAGTTTGTGTCTGACTCAGCAAGTAGAGACTGGGCTGGGTGACCAAGGCGAGAGCTGCTGCTCTTCCCTTCAAGGGTTTCCAGACCCAATAATGTTCATTTAGTGTTCAAACCCTCCCTGGGGGTTGCTGGAGATTAACAGGAGAAACAGCAACTATTTTCATTAAATCCTCCTGTGAGGCTCGATATGAACAATACGGTTTGATACCACAGTGAGAATACACTCACCTTTCCGCTTGATACACTGCTGTATGCACAAGGGCCTCCCAAGAGCACAGGCTGGTTCTCATCCCTTGTCTCAACCAGCTGTAGCAACATTTTGGTTATATATTGGTGTCAACCAGCACTATGACATTCTTGCTTTCCACCTTTGTGAAGGAATAAACCCATGTTCCCTCATCTACTGTTTATCATGGGGAATAAACCACATGAAGGACCAAAGAACAGAACCAGCCTGCTGAAGATGACACCAGCACAAATGTTGTGTAAGAGAAAGGCAAGGGGTTACATGGTTCTACAACAGTTTGATGCTTTGACATGGCCCATATAAGCCAGCAAAGAGACATTTCATATCTTCAGCCTTAAAAATCTCCACCAGGTTTTTATTCTCCAGGCTCCAGCCTGACTCCTCAGACAACTCCTGTCAGTAAAGAGCCACGTTTCTGGTTTTTGTTTGTCTCAAAGCAGCAGATGATTGTGAATCACAGTCCCATTTTGCAAAGCTAATGAGTGTAACTGATACATGTCCTCTTTCAGATGGCAGGGATTGGGGGAGGAGAAAGAGCATTCAGTACGAGGTACAAAGCGAGTTGGCATGCCAGCTGAATGCAGACAGGCTGAATGCACGAGGACTGAAATAACCTGCATGTATGTCAGATGCTTGTGTTCATCTGGTTAACACTTTGGAGCACGCTTGTTATTTTTAAAGCACAAAGACATCATGTGTGACATGTACTGCGTCTGCCACTTAGTCTCAGTTATGAGCTAACACCAGTTTGAGCTCATTTAACCTGGAGGGTAGAAGAAAACTGCATAGGAAAGGGATATTTCCTCTGTGTCAGGTGAGTTTTACTGAACTAGCCATTAAATGCATGTAAACATGGATCATACAGCATTGCCTTAAGCTGTCCCTTCGACCATCGGAGACCAGAAGTATACCTGAACTGAAAACTTGGATTTCACCAGGTTATTTGCTTTGATTCCACCATTCCTGTAGCTCCCCTCTCATGTGTCTCCCTGTGCTGAAAGAAATCTCTTCTAAATTCTCACATGCCAAGTTGGCTTCTTTGCCTGTAGGGCTTTGAAATGCCTTTTCTGCTTGGGTCATGAGAAGGACAGACATCTTCACAGATGGTTTTCTACTATCTGTCCTCCACCAAGAGGATGCAACATCTTTTCTGCTTGGATCTCAATGTTCTCATATCAAGTGGCCAAATCTGAGCTCCAAACTTACATCTACAGTGTGTTTGTGTCACACTTGAGCATTATACCAGGTTGCCATCCTAAGGCTCTGTGCCATAATCCTTATTATTTACTTTCTGGTTTCCTGCTCAAATCCAGACTTTATTTTCCCCTTCAAAGTTCCTTGTTTTCAATTTTCAATTCATTCTCAACAGCTGCAGAAGATTGCCCTGAATATAAAGTAACTGACTCTAAAATTATCCACAAATCCATAAACATCTGAGCTAGGATGCAGATAAGTCAGGCTTCCTAGCTGCATCTTTAGAGAGAAATGTCGGGTCGAGGTTGCAATCATTCTTCCTCTAACAACGGGAAGAAGTGTGTGTTTGTGTGCGTCAGGGGAGGGGAAAGACCACACAGGACAACATCCAGCCCTAGGGCTGTATTTACAAAGCAGACTTAGACCCAATGTCCTCTAGAACCACCTTTGCTGACTTCAGCAGGTGGGCCCCTTGGGCCCTAGGAGCACCTAAAGGGAATATACTCTGTCCTTGCAAATATGAAGGCTGATTTTGCAAGCTCATGAGAGGTGGCTGTATTAGATGGGCTTTGGAAGAGGAACTGAACCTTATCTTAAGTAAATCTGAGCTAACTAAAGCATTAAGGAGGATTAGAAGCAAAGCATGGGCCTTAGGAATTGCAACAGTTTAAGGACAAGTTCAAGCTATCCAAACATAGATTAGCCTGAGGCAGAAGTCTCTATCTGAAAACAACTACAGGGAAGTCTGGCACCATGAAGATCTTTTTTATATAAATGCAATTTCCTGTATTTTAATTTGTGGCTGTCACCTCTTGTCTATTCACTGGATGCCAGCAGGAAGAGTCTGGCCCTGTCTCCTCTCCGCCTTCCATGATATATGGTGATGACACATGGATAAGGTCCTCAAGGAACCTCTCTTCTCTAAGCTGAACAACCTCAAATCTCTCAGTCCTTCCCCATACATCAGATTGTCCAATTCCTTAATCACTTTTGCTGCCTAACATTGGCTTTGTTCCATTAAATCCATGTCCTCTACTGGGGGAGCCCAGATCTACCTTCACCAGTGCTGAATAGAGGGGAAGGATCACTTCCTCTGACCTGCCACCTACACTCTTCCTAATGTAGCCCAGGATGATGGTGGCTGGTGTGTGGTCAACTTGAGACTCATCAGAACCCCCAGGTAATTGTCTGCTTTTCAGTCAATTTCTTAATGTGCAGTGGTTCTTAATCACCAGAACAACGTGCTCTATAACTGAAGGTTTTCAACACACAGCTGCACACAAGGCTAGATCATCTCATCTAGGCTCCCTTTCTCATGCAGTGTTGGTCCAGATCACCTCTTCAGGTCCCTTTCAACCTGGGCCCTTTGATGCTTCGATGATTAATACAGATTTCACATATAGGAAGTGAAACCACACAACCCAACCCCCTCAAACTGTGTCTGAATGTTCAGAGATGGAATAATACACAGCTGATGCTCTGCCTCTAACCCCTTCCTGTCCCCTTAAGAGGAGCTTGTCCCTCTTAGCACTTGGGGATACTCAAGAGTTAAATGAACAGAGGGATGGCTACACCCCCAGGATGTCAAAAATAGCTGCTGGGTATGAGCACATTTCAGAAGAGGCTGAATGTCCAAGGACAGTGAAAGGCTTTCAAATTACATGAGCTAAATGTTACAGAGCTCCATAACCTTAGAAACTTTTGTTGGCTGATGGTCTCTTACAAGCCTGACCCCAAATTCTGCCCAAAGCTGACTCTAGACGACCTCCCTGAGGGGCACTGCTGGGGACACACACTTGCACACACAGTTCCAGCAGGATGTGTGTGTATGTATGAGCACACAGTGATCTATGAGGCTGAGGCACATAATCGGAGCAACAGTTAGGTCTGTTGATATATTAGTGTAATACTCTGGATGATGCAGGAGTATCAGAACAGGCCCATCTGATAACATGTACAAGTAATTCATCACCAGAATGAGTTACTTCAGTGATGTATTACTCAGGAAAAAAAAAGAATGCACCATCTAAAGGGGGAAACAGCAAAGAAGGAAACTATTTCTAGGGTGGAATATCCACAAAACCTCGGGGGCTTCCTTGCCACCAAAACATTGGCACTGCAAAATACATGATGTACATCCCCTCCCTCTTCATTCCCACCCACAGTTACAAATCTGCTTAGTTGACCACTGGGAACAAAAGCAACTTCATTTCATACACACTAGAACCACAAACCTGAGTGCTGCATTCCAAATTCACATTGAGAATCCCCTCAGATTTCTTCCAAGCGTGGGATCTGCAGTTTAAGCACTTTACAACTTTGCAGATTAAAATAAATTCAATGAAGTGATTTTTTAATTTCTTCTTCTGTAGTGAATCGCTTCTTTCTTTTGGCTTTTGGTGCCTATTTAATTTAGTCCAAACTAATCCAGTTGGCTAGTGGGAGGAACGGAAGGGAGGGGAAAAGAGCCTTTTCCCTAGTAAATCCGGAGTGTCTTACGTTTGGTAACATGTGCTGTAAATCCTTTGTATCTGCAGAGATGACAGTACAATATAATGAGAAATGATTTTGAAGTAGTAATTTAAACCCTATACAATAATGACACCAAGAGATAAATAATTAATGTCTCACTTCTTTCTTTTCTTAGTGCTTTTCATCTCAAGGAGTCTCCAGACTCTCTGTGCTCTTTATAACTGACAAGAATCAATTCACTCTATTCACACACATCCAACTAAACAGAACACAGATCCTGCTTCACAGAACATGTGAAGCATGGTAGAAAAAGCTTGTACTGAAAGTAAGGAATGTTCATCAGGGACTGTAGCAATAGGACAAAGGGTGATGGGTTCAAACTGAAACAGGGGAAGTTCAGGTTAGATTTAAGGAAGTTCTTGATTGTGAGGGAGGTGAGGTGCTGGCACATGTTGCCCAGAGAAGTGGTAAATGCTTCACCTGTAAAGGAGATAGATGCATCTCTAAACAGTCCAAACTGGGTGAGTCTAACATCACTTTCTGGCATTGAAAGCAGTAAAACCAGGTCCTACTCTGAGTCTGCTACAGGAGCTGAGCATTTGCTGCTCCTCAGCTGCAAACAGGAGCCTGCCATCACCACTGTAGCAATGTGTAATTTAATACAAGTCTTCTTCCTTAAGCCATCTGTCCAATTCAGAACTAAGACTCTCTTCTGAAGATCACCTTACACTGTGTGGCCACCACTCAACTACTGATCACAAGCAAGCCTGACATGGTATACAGCCACACACCAGCTCAGCTACTGCAACAGCATTAGCAATCACCCCGTTTATGAACCAGCGCACAAGAGGGGAACGTACCAAGCTACACATGCTCCGAAGAAGTAGAAAGAGGCTTGTTTTTAACGTGACTGCCATGAAGCATTTGATGCTTCCCCCACCACCACCCTTTTTTTCATGCTTCGAGAGGCAATAATTTCATTAAGTGATTAAACGCTTTTATTCCTCTGACTCATAGTTCATAGACATCCGAGCAGGAATTTAAATGAGTGTTTCTTCCAGTGAAACCAGGATAAGGAAAACATTCCTGAGCATTGCAGAAAGGCTGAACTAAACTGTCCTTAGTACCCTGGTGTACATCAGCAGCAGCTCCATCAAACCAGCTGGAATACATGGATGTAGAACTAGTACAACACCAGAACACAGTATGCCCAATGGCTCGAAGTGGCTTTACAAGTATCTCTCAGAACTAAAACCTTTACTTTAAGTGAGATTTAGTGCAGGAGGGCAACTATATCCTCAGTTCTGAAGGAGACAGTCCTGATGATCTAAGCAGGATATTAACCCCTAGAGCTGGATGCCTGGTTCCTATGGCCTTTGCACTGACACCACCTCAGGGTGCTCTTTAAAAACATCCCCTTTCCATTAAGGTAAAAAAGCCTGCTTTTAAGAGCAGTGCTCCTGCAGCTATGAGAACAGTCAACAGCCCCAAATCCCCTTCTTTCCACTCATTTTCTTTCCAAGAACACTCTCTTTTCTCATCTCTCCCCACCACTGGCAGCTCAGAGGTCTCCCTGCTTTAAAGTGGCAATGCAACAACAGAGACCAAGGCTATTCTGAGTTAGATTACTGTCATAATGTAGTGCTATAGAGAAATGTTCACAATGAGAGTTCATTGGGTTTTACCTCTTCCACAAAAGAAAATGGAACCAACCAGTTGTCTTCCTGGAAAACCTGCAGCTTCCAGGAAGTACACAACATCCAGTCTCTGGAGTTAAAAAAAGAGCATGGCCTTGCTTTGTGTAATTCAAAGCAGGGAGCTGAATACATGTCTAGAATACCATAGGCAGAGGGCTCCCGTTTTCCTGCTGGTTGAATTACAGATATGATTCAAGCCAACTTTTAGGCAGGATAAGTTGGAGTTCCTAAAAGCAATCAGCCAGTAATGTTCAGCCATTGCTAAGCAAATATTCATAGCTTCATGTGGAGGATTGAGGTGAAGCTGAACACTCCATTAGTTAAGATACTAGGAAAGGAGATGGAGGGCTAGTCCAGAACCGAAGGCTGAGCTAGCTAGCTAGGCACGGTTGGTATACTTAATCTTCTTTGGAGGACAGCACTAGAGACATACACACACAGTCCTGTCTCTCTTCAATACTAAACAATGGCAGGTTCAAGTTTGGTCTCTTTGGCTAGAGTAGAACTCTCCACATCTTGACAGCTATAACAGGAATGATCTGTCAACAGAACTCTCTGCTGGCTTTACATAGGTTTGTAGCCTAAACATCTGCTTTAATTGCCAGGTTATTGATGGAAAGATTCCCTATTCAGTACAGTAAAACGGCAAACTTATAAAGCAAGATGTTAAATCCATTCTTGGCTGCAATGATTTTCACAAGCTTTATACCAAGCCATGGCAGTGCAGTTCGAATTTTTTAAGAGTTTTAAGTTGTTAGAAGAACTTGGAGCCAGGCTAGTGCTTGCTTTTAGTGTAACCCCACTGATTTCTCCTGAATTCACGTGGAAATCCAATGTCTCAGTTGCTTCTAGAAAACTAATTACAAAAGGGAGCAGCTGAAGAGATGGGAGTTTGATTTTTCTGTTAGAGAGATGCTGCAAGGAAAGAGCTGAAATAGATGCTCAGAAGCAGGTTTCTGTCTGAGCCCCTGAAGTATTGCCTTGTCTATATCAAACCCTCACTGTTTGCTGCTCCCTGGAGGTAATAATTTCAGTTTCAACAGCTGCCATTCAGTTTCAAAGCAGAAAGTTTCAGTGGCCACCTCGTTTTGTGTTTTCCTTGATGAATTTCAATGCCACCAGTTACTGGACATGGCCATTCATTCAAGTGCACAGTGCTTTTCTCCTGGGCTTAGTCTTTATCATCAGGATGAAACTGTTTGAGAAGGTTAAAGGAGGAGGGGTAAGTGCTCAGAGACATCAGCTAAACACCATAGACTATTTGTGATGCCTTCCTTGCCTCCAAGTCGAGGTCTTTGGGGAGGGAGCTGTAATAAATAAGAAACATCTATTTCATTCTCTAAAATGCCTGTCCAATTTCTAGAAGCAGCTCTCCCTCAGTGGAACTAAAGCTGCTCTACCAGGCACAAGGAAATAAGGCCTCAGACAGCTTCAGCTGCCAGAGCCCCACAGGAGTTACAGGAAATATTCCAGTTACACTCCCGAAGCCATGGCTCCAAATGACAAAGCAGCACAGGAGTTGCAGTGGTTTCATTTAAGGCTGTAGTTGAATGAAAATCAGCTCCTAACCATGTCAGTCCTTAGGTTACACTGAGGCAAGCACTGACTGTACATTTTCCTGTCACCATACTGCATCATGGTCTTGACCATAAGGTCATGCTCCAGTGAGAGGTCCTGTAACAGTGAGGAGAAAAGCAGTTTGAGAGAACAGATGCTGTAGCAAAAAAAGATAAAGAGAAGGATACTTGTGTCAGAGGAGAGCCAGAGAAAAGACTGCACTACTGCAGCACACTTTATTGAATACATACCTCCCAAGGATGCCCATTTCTTCTGCATCTATGAGCAAAAAGAGCTGCAGAGAGGAAAAACCTAACCATCACAGACCCATTGCTCCAGCAGCTTTTCAAGCATGCAATATATGGAATCAGACATGCTTCCTGAGTGACAGCAAAAAGACTTTTTGTTTAGAATTAAGGATTTGTCAGATGGTTTAAAGTAGCTTTGTTCACTGCTGGACAGAAGGACCTTCAGCAGGTACAGCCAGTGAAACATACAGCTTTGCTTCCTTGCTGTTGTCTCAGCACTAACTCAGATCTATTTTCAAAGATCAGATGGGCAGAAAACCTGAACCTGACCAAGAGCTCCCTCAAATCAAATTAACTTCTCTCCCTATTTCAGTGGTCTTTGAGGACCTACAAAGCACACAGAATGCATTAAGCCTTCTCCAACCGGAAAGCCCCTGGTATCTGACACTGACCTGCTCTCACAGTATAGCAGCACACATGAACTACAGCGTCTCAGTCCAAAATCAGAGCCTTGACCACTGACAGCCATCACCAGGTATACCCTTTGGCAATGGGTTTTACATGATGGAGGCAAAAGATGAGCTTCACTGAACCCCACAGAGGAGCAGATTACCTGCTCTCAACACTAAAACAAGCCCTGTCATAGATTCACATGATTATATCTTCCAGTGAGGCTCAACTCCAGGTTCTTTGGGCCAAAGAAATAAGGCAATGATTGTATCTCCAGCAGAGGATATCCATTCCTCAATTGGATCTGTTGTCTGTTCACTTCTCTGTTTATCACTTGTGAATGGAACCAGCATGGGTGATGGCTGCTGCTGTCGAGTGCCACTGACTCACTTTCATCCCTGAGCTGGTTCCATATTGATCAGTGAGCTGAAACAGTTATTCCAATTCTGTTTCAGAAAAACTACCCCTAATGCTTCTGTTCTGCTGTCTTAAAGGAATGCGGGGCTCTCACCTTCTCTTGCAATGTCTTTGCACTGCTCAGTGAGGCTCCTGTTTATTTCATAAGCCTGATCCAGACCACTTTCCAAAGGCCCTGATGTGTCACTGTACAAAACCAGTAGCAGCAAGGGAGTTCAAAACGAAAGCCATGGCCTAACAAGAGAAATATTAACTCAGAAGAAGGAACATTATCCCGGCCTTGCATATGCAGGATTTCAGGATGGAAAGAGCAAGGTTCTTTGCCTTTTTGCATCAGTAAATAGATGTCAAATTCTCACATTAAGCCTTTAGTGCCTAGTCAAGTGTTTTGAAGGAAAGAAGCTTCTTTGCATTTACACAGATGCACAATCTCTCAAAGACTCTGCCTACAAAGATTGTTATGGTAAACCAACTATGTCCTGGGCTGCATGAAAAGGAGCATGACCTGCAGGTGATCCTAAGTTCCTTTCCAACCCTAACCATTCTATGAGTCTATGAAGTCAATTTTGCCATAGCCCAGAATGAGCCAAGAATAGGAGAAGGGAAAATAACATTCCCTGCTTTTTCTAGAAAGACATGAATGCAATATACCTGTGCCTGTTTATTACCTGCAGTCTGTTATAGCAGCAGTAATTCAATGTAATATAGCCAGGACCTTTTATTATGCAGTCTGTTGAGCAGCAAGAGTTCAGGGTTAACAGGTTATGTATCTGTTTATTATGCAGTCTGTTGTACTACAGATTAAATCGCTTTTTCTTCCCATGTACCAAAGGAACTGGGATTTTACATCTTCCAGCCTAACAACACATCCTTCAGAATAGCTTCATCTCCTCTTGGGCCACCCCCTGCCTTCCCAACCCTTTCATTCTTTATACCAGACATGCTGCTAACTGCTGCCTTTGAAGCAAGAGCTCCGTGGAGCTGTGGTCTCCTTTCTGACAGCTCTGTGGTTTTGCTGGCTTAAAGCAACATCATGTCTTCTTGTATCACATTATCACAATCCAAATGCAGACATGGAATGAATATTTGATGCTAAGGGGCAACAAAGGACCAGCAACACAAAGACCCTTGTTTCAAAGAAAGCATCTTTGTGCAAAGCATGTTTGAGCTACAGCTCCTTTCCTCCTGCTTTGTGTTGTTACAGGTTTATCTCACAACTTTGAAAGTCCAATGTAATAGTGGAATGCACTAAACATGAGGATAATACATTTCAGAGAAGTCTGAGGACCTGGCATAGACCAACAAGGAACAAATATATTTTCAACAAAGCTGTCTTGACATTTGCCTGCTGGGTTTGACATGTTAGGAGACCAATCTGAAACATCAAGCATCAAATCACAAGTGCACTGCACTGTTATTTCCCAGCCAAGCTCCCTTGGAATACCCAGTACCAGCAAACCAAACACAAGCATGGTGGTCTCGTGCAGTGCCCCTGGAGCAACACAGGCCCTGAAATGTCTGCTTTTCTATAGATTTATTAAAGGTATATCTATATATATATATAAAGGTATATCTATAGATTCATTAAAGGTATTATCATGTCAGCAAGTCCACTGTGTTATGAACCCCTACACAAAAAACATAAGTTCCCTGAAGCCATTCTGAGGGTTTAAGTAGGACTTCAAAGGGAGAACAGCACTGTATTAATTCAGAAGAGTAAGTTTAGCTTCTTGATATGGGATCATCAATACTCCCCAAAATATACATACCCTAAAGAGGTTTCAGCTAAAGTCTACCCTTAGAGCCTCGGGGTATCTCTCCTATAGTAACTTCCATTCAAAGCCAGCTCATTCCAGCAACATCAAATATGTACAAAATTAGTGCAAGAAGGAATAGAGGAAAAAAATCAATTTGGAGTAATTCTACTTTTACATGCTTGTACTTAATTTGTTTTTCTACCTGTTAGTGCATATTCAATTCCGTTTTCCCAGCCATAAAGAAACTGGTGCTAGAAGGGATTAACTTCTCCTTGTTCTGCTAATAGAGCAATTTTCCACTTGCCACTAAAGTGGTAGGAGGTGTTTGTAGCAAGGGTTACAGATGAAGAAATGGGATTTGGCACAGGCTGCAGGACATGTATTTATCTGCAGATGCTAAAACTTCACAGAAGAGACATCATCTTTGCTTCACAGATGAAAGACCCTACGGTAAAGCAATTCACCTAAAGGCCTCCCACCATGCTAAAGATGGAACAGAACCTGGGAAATCCCAGTTATGCCAGCTGAAAACTACAACCTGCAGTAAGATTAGAGGGGCAGCTTCACCGGGGAGGTTTATCACTTCCACTACCAGATAGAGGTGCTACCCTTCTGTTCTTGCTGCTTATGCCCTCCGACTCAGCCTGCTTCACATGTCAGTTCATTTCACTGGTGTCAGAAGACTTGCACAGGGAAGACTTGCACAGGCCAAATAGGTTTTTGCTGGAGCCACTGCAAGTGAGAATGAGTGACACCCCCTGCCTGGAAGCAGAAGGAAAAGCAAACCCTCTTGCTGTCCCCAAGCTGCTATGAAGAGTCAACTGGCTCCAAAGCCACAATTCTGTGTATTAATGTATCCCACAGCAAGCCCAGCAGTTGTACTCCTGTCTACCACAGGTTAGAACTGACTTTTTCAGACTACACAGTGTTAAAGAGTTTTAGAAGGTAACGTCTTTCACAGTACTTCTTAGAAGAGAAGATCCATCTCTGATTCTCTGTTATGCAAGGATAAATATGCTTGGCTTACTCAAATATGAAAGATCCTCAAGGCTGGAAAAACTCCTTCTCTGCCTCAGTTTCCTCACCTCTGAAACAGGATAACAGCGCCTTTTCTTTCACATCCTTTCATTCATAAGGCGATAGAACCTGGGATAACAGAACTGTTATTTCAGACAAAGCCTATAGTCATTACCTAAATACAAATAAAACTGTGCAACTACAGACCAATGCCTGTTAGACTCACTCCAGACACCATATCCTCTCCTAATGCCTCTACCTCCACATCCTCCCTGCACTGTGTTGCAGCCAGTGCTACAAAAACAATCAGCTCTGGTGAAATCCTTTGCCTCCTCAGGAATGCAGCAGGGTTAGAAGAGAGTAGTTCTATCTATATGGAAATGCAGATTTCAAATATATCCATCAAAACCAATTCCAGAGGAAACTATCCCCTAATATGGAGATGATAAAAGTTGATTTTAAGTCAGCCTGAAGCTGTAAGCAATAAGAAGCAGATTTATAATGTCAGCTTTAATTATTGCTGGGTTTGTTCTTTACACCAGCATAAAGCTATTGGTCAACTTGCTACTGAAGTTACCTGTATTCCCGAACTTCAGTTAGTTCAAATCATGCTTTTTCTCCCATTCAGATGACTCTATCTAATATTTCTGGATGCTGCATGACTCTGCAGGATGTCCCTCTGGGGACAGAGTAGCTCCAAACATTACAAAAACATCAGGACCCCCATGGAGAGCACCTCTGGCAAATATTAAACTATTTCCTTTTGGCAGATGTGTTAATACTGTGGATAAGCTCGCACTTCACAGGTGAGCTTTGGTGCATGACTCCTGTATGGTGCTCTGAAGCAGATACAGACCAAGATGCTCCTGTGATTGCTGATCTTAACAACAGCTCTGATTTTTCAAAGGGGCAAGGCAAGCAGGATTACAACAGCCGTTTGTTTTTAAGTGGAGAGCAGTTGCCCAAAGTCCTGGGTACAGTTGTTTCAGAGTAAGAGTTTACCTGCCTTTAGGTATAAACACTGCAAAGAGATTCATACCCTGTGACTGCTCATTCAAGACAGGGTAATAAAAGCTTGTTGACTTAGAGCAAGGCAAGCCATACTTCATGGAGAGGAACTAAAAAAAGCACACCTCATTTCTTGTTCTTCATTAGAGATACAAGTTGGTTTAAAACCCCCAAAGCTTTCACTCAAAGAGGTTGTCAGGATTAGTAAATAAGGGACATATTTTAATAAGGGGGTTGTCAACATGGCCCCTTCTTTTACGAGAGAGATGTGACAAAAGACAATATTTTGCCCACCCTTTATTGCATTCCCAGTACATTGCAAGAAGAGAAATGATTCCTTCCCACAGCCTCAACTGTCATGGCTTCATCTAAATCAATCTCTTGTCACAGCCAGGAAAGAAAGAACAAGGCAGAAAGAAAAGCTCCTCAGCATCTGTTGAATATCAGCATCCAGCCTGATTGCTTGTATACTTGTTTAAGATAAGGTTTCCTAGCAACCTCAGGGACTTGTAATTAACATCAGGCTTTTGGAAAGGCTGCTTTTACATCCCTGGCTTTACCTCTAGGATACAAATATGAACATATAGTTATTAAAATGGCTTTAGTGAAAGTCCAACATCTTGGAAGAAGTTGGACATTTTAATACTAGAGACACTGCTTCCAGTGGCAAACCTGACTCCTAAAAATGAGAGTCTGAAATTCTGCAGCTCCTTTTGTGTTCTCACATCATAGTAGAACATTGTTGGGCTGCTCCCCACACACCAGTGTCATTAAGATGGGTCATGGAGCTTTGAACAGTATGGATCTCATGTATCGGTGCACGTTCATTACTGTAACAGTCAAAATTGGATCCTTTCTTCTGTGATAACTAGAACATCTAAGAGAAGACTTTCCTCTTCTAGACTCAAGTATTAGTTTTTGCTGTTCACTGTTTTCACTACTAATAACAACAAAGTAAAATATTCATGTGCTATCATTATTCTAACTCCTGCAAGGACAGGAGACGCAGTTACTGGCCATCATCCTGCTTGAAGGAGCCAAAAGTGATCAGTATTGTTACTCAGGTTTACGATTATTGACAGTGGTAGCATTAAATCCTAACTAGTCAGCTACAAAACCTACGGTGAGAAGCATGAAACACCCATAAGCGTCATCCTAGAGGTAAATCTATGTTGCACGCACAGAACTAAGCCCTTACTAAATAAGATAAATGGCCTCACCAGCATGTGAACAGCTAACTGCATTAAGGAAATATAAAACTGTCTCTAACCATGACAAATTCCTCACCCAGCTTCAGCTACACAGATGGAGCCTTTGCCTTTCCTGCTGCCTTTCCTGGCCAACACAAAGACAAGGCAGTTGTAATGCCAGGACAAGTCAAAAACTGATCACAGAAGGAAAGAAAACAAGGAATATATTGGCTAAGAGAAAACACAGAAGAAAATCTCAGCTTAAGGGTGTGTTACCTAAAAACAACTGAAGGTGATGGCTCTCTTTACAAGCCAACAGGAGACCCTCCGTCTCCTGTATTGGCTTTGTTCCTTTAGGACAGACAGTCACAACCTTGTATCAGGGGAGATGCAATTTGAGCTTGTAGCAGAATGGAGGCACCCATTGGTGGCAGTGGATGCAGGCACAGGAGAGAGTGCCTATGGCAACAGGAAAGTGTGTTTTCTGCATCATGTCTGGAAACAGTGAAGTGCCTCTAACAGAAGTCATAAAACTGGAGGAAAATATGATGTAAAGGTAGCAGCATTAGATAAGCTTTAATCTGCTGTTACCACTGAAGCTGCATCAATAGGTTTTATTTCATTACCAAATTAGACACAAAAAGTCTGAATCTCTACAGTCTGACCCTGAAAGGCAGATGAAATACTGGTGCCAGCAAGTAAAGTCAGTAGACTTGGCACATCCATCAACACCATAGTTAGAGTTGGAAAGGAGCTGAAGATCACCTAGTTCCAACACTCAAGATTCTTCTAGTTCATTGGAAACCCATTTATTATGAACAAGGCATCTATCCAGTGCAAATAAACCAACCACATACTCTGCCAGAGTCATGCATTAATGTCAATTTAAGAAGCTGCTCTGAGACACAGGTCTGCTCTTTCCAGCCTCTACACAGGCAGTGCTGTTTTGATGAGTGTTAATTGGAAACAGTTGAAGGTATTTCACATTAGAGCATTTCATTTGACTGAAAAGGTGCTTGTGCAGAACTAAATGCTAAAGGAATGGGTTACTTTGCCTTAACAAAACATTTACATTTTGGTATTAAGTTCCCCAAACCCTATTAACAGTTATGGAACATTACACTGATGCTGACACACAAACCAAGCTTGTACCCAAACCACTCCCACTGAAATCAAACTATTGCCATTTAACCAGGAATACACATCAGTCATTTCCTCATGAGAACTTTGAAGTGAGCTTTCAAGTGAACTAAGAATCAGAGCAAAGGAAACAGCACACATTAAATACAAAATGCACTTACATTCAGGTCCTCCTTCTCTTTAGGTATTCTGGGGGTTTCAGTTCAGAGTTCCCCTCCTATTAAACCAGCAGAATTCCACAAGGATGAAAGTCTTTCCCCAGCCAACTCTACTGCAGATTTTGCAGCTTTGAATCACCTCTCCATGAGCTGAAGTGGCAAAACCCAGCAACAATCAAACACTTTCTGCCTCCTTTCAAGAGCTGCTATAGACTCTGGGTCCATTAGACCAGCAAAACAAAAGAGAGAGTAAAAATCCAAGTGACAAAGTCAAGCTTGGAACCGTATGAAAGCACAAGGAAAAGCTCAGATATAACATGATTTTTAGACTAAATAACCTGTTCATCTGAGAGCTTTTCCACATCTTCAGCTTGATCTTTGCTGTTCATATAGAGTAGGCTGCAAAGGTCAGGAAATATCAGATAGAGAAATGAGCTGTTAAGATCTTGACTACTCCCAGGGCACAGGGAAAGAGAAGCATCTTCCTGCAGTCTTTGGCACAAGAAGCTTTTCAAGAGTCAGCTTTTCAAGAGTTACTCATTTGAGTAGCTCTAAATCCCCACTGCTTAGCCCTTGAGTCGCACCGTATCTGTATTGACAGTAAATGTTCAAAGTTGTTCTGAGGGGTTTGATTTCCTCTCCCCTCCACGCAAACCTCCTGCTTCAGCTTTATTGCTAAAAGGTTACCAACAAGACTCAGTTTTAGACATTGAAACGGCAAAAGCTACTGCTTCTTTTCAAATAAGAACAAGAAGGAATGATTCTTTCTTCAAAAAAAAAAAGGGAAAGAAATAACAATTCTGAACAAGCCTCATCATTCAGAGCCCCCTCGGCCTCATTGAGCACCCTGAGAACTCCAGGGTTAAACATGCCCTGGAGCCACACTACACAGTGCCTCAGCTATAACACAGCACATTCGTAATTGCCATTTTAACAGTACCAACGTACCGTGCTTTTAAGTAGTAACCAGTTTTGAAGCCAGCAGATATCTCTGAATTCCCAAACCTGTTGTTTTTGTCACTACTTATGGAACCATCTAGAAGTTGCCCTCCATTTGCCATTGCAAAGAAATGGAGTTGGGCAATAAATCTAGAGATAAATGATTCCTGGTAGAGGAAACAGCCTGTGACTTGTTCATGCATAACCAAGGAAGGTTGAAATAAATAAGGGTTATTTCTTTTCCCTGTTTATCAGGGACTGTAGTGATAGAACAAATGGTGATGGGTTCAAACTGAAACAGGGGAAGATCAGGTTGGATGTAAGGAAGAAGTTCTTTACTGTGAGGGTGCTGAGGCGCTGGCACAGGGTGCCCAGAGAAGCTGTGGCTGCCCC
>JBCJKH010072541.1:0-11406 GCA_039877255.1 Loriculus beryllinus | reverse complement strand
GATTTTAACCACATCTTGGGTAGAGTCAATGTATTTGCAGCAGCAGGACCAAATTAACTCCAGAGGAATTTGTTCTAACGTCTCTGTGCAACAAGTCCAGCACATCAGAATTAAAGTTCATTTGAGCAGTTTGCTAATGCCAGAGCCTGACAAGTTTCAGAGCACAACAAATATCCTTACTAGATTTAATTGTTACCACATACTGAGGCTTCTTACAGTTTTGTGCTCATGTTTGCAAGAACTATGCAAGTGCTCAGCTGCTACGTCAATTGACATATTGTAAAATGATTAAATGAATAAATATTCAGCTATATGTATAAATGACCTATCCTAGGGGACAAGAGTCATTATTCACCAAGCATAACGCATCTCAAGGAAAGCAATGAAATTAATCAGAGGTCTGGAAAACCTGACATCTGAGAAAAGATTAAAAGAATTGGGGTTGTTTATCCTAAAAAAGAACATTTAGTAGAGGACATGATAACAATTTTCAACTATGTCAAGAGCTGTAGCAAAGACGGAAAGAAAAAAACCCACCATTTTTCATATATATATGGTGGATTGGGCAAAAAAAATAAGGTATTTAGATTGCCACCAGGGAGACTCAGGTCTTGGGGCAAGGGAAGAAATAAATTGAACAACATGGGAGGATAAACCACTGGAACAGGTTTCTTGGGGAATTTATAGCACTAGGAGATTAGGGAGCATGTGTACCTTGTCAGCAGTGAGATGGGTAAGGTGAACCA
This sequence comes from Loriculus beryllinus, assembly GCA_039877255.1. NCBI lineage: Eukaryota > Metazoa > Chordata > Aves > Psittaciformes > Psittacidae > Loriculus > Loriculus beryllinus. Next base: position 10,660 of record JBCJKH010072541.1, on the reverse strand, counting down.
TGCCGAGAACAGAGCCCCGATGTCATCTCCTGGTGCTTTTCCAGCCATGTTTTCCTATGAGCCACATAAAAGCTCACTCTATTGGAGTGGAGTAGAATGTCTTGCTAATTGAATGTCAAAGCAATTAAAGTGGGTATAGACTTCTCTCAACATTATCTTGACTTGATAAAATAAAGTTGTTTTGACAATGCACACTGACAATTCCCGATTTTCAACTGCAGCTATTTTTCTTGAGGCAAGACAAGGAAAATGTTAAGACTTGAGTGAATTTTCAAAATATACACAGAAACATTATTCTTAGAATACACCTAGTGAACGAAACTAATCAGTGATTTTCAAGGTATTCCCTCCCCACAAATGCTATCAGACTGTGGATGAGCTCACTAAAGTCTGACCTGACAGAGGAAAGACTCCAGCAATACAAATAGAAGGAACTTGCATTTAAGTTTCTCATCCTCATCTAAGAAAATGAAGAAACACATGAACTCATGTGGAACCCACTTCAGGTAGGCTTAATTCCCTCAGACACCCACTGCCAGAGAGACAGTCTTTTTGGATGTGTCTTCCCCATTTCTATTAAAATAAAAAAGAGAGAGGGAAAAATCCTATGGGAAAGCCTCTGTTTCTCCCAAACCTTGTTGAGAACAGGAGTGTGATAGAGCTAAGAGCCCCACAGCAGGGCTGGATATCCCAGGCGGTGGGGAAAAAGCTCTGCCAACTGATCTGCAAGTAGCCTCTGCATCTGTAGGCCAGTAGGAACAGGAATATATCCTCTATATGGCAGGGTGCAAAATTCAGCTTTCTGGCTTGAACTGCTGTAAGAAGGGGTGAAAATGTACTCTACTGCCAAGTATCTCACTATTTATTTCAATTTCCTCTTCTAGGCTAGGATTTTTAAAGTGTCCTGTAAATAAAAGACTACTGAGATTATAAACTTGCTTCCCCAAAGAAACAGAAATATGAGAAAAGGGGTGGTCTGAGAATCTAAGAATAAGTCCATTTCAACAGCTAATAATTTGTCTGACACAAGATGAAAAAGTGTTTGGTAAGTTACTTACAAAGAATAATTGGCCAGTTCTGTTACATAGGGACATCTATAAATTTTGCTATCGATCTTTGGCCTTTGTAAGTTATATTTCCAGAGCTCTGGTTGCACACCTTTCCACAGCATGCCTTATGTGAGGAAAAAAAATAAATGCCTTTATTTATCATCATGGGGGTTTCCCCCTCTAATTTGCATAAGTAGTCTATTAAATGCAGCTCGCTCTTTTCTGATGCTGGCACTTCCTGAGCTCTATGGGACAAGTCTCAACATTGCCAAGAAGTCTCATCCAATACTCTAGTGCATTCCTGCCATGCCCTCCCTCATGCTTCCTTCACAAACTAAAAAATTTTTACATCGGTAAACTATTGTACAACAGTGCAATAATGACACTGTGAATTAGGGAAGATGACAGTGTTCATTTGTGTAGTTAGAAGCAACAGATAATCATTGCAAGGATATGGAAATGGGCAGAGGAAAAGGGAGAATGGGGACAGAACAGGGAACCACCCCAAAAGACATCCTCAGTTCTGCAATTGCAGGGGCTTGTCAGGCATTACTTGCCAAAAAAGTGTAAAATGTTGGTTGTAATTATAGTAACAAATGGCCTTTCTACTTCTGTGCCTTCAACCGGACATTGCTTCATACAACACAGTTAAACAAAAAAAACCCCAAACAAACAAAACCACCAGCAAACAAAAAAACCCCAAACAAATAAAAAAACCCCACAAACTAAACCCTTCACATACCTAACAAATTAAACACACAGAAACAGGACTACAAGCTCCATCACCTCAAAAAAAATGGGGAAGGGAGCGGGGGAGAAGAGAGAAGAGTCTATCAATAACTTTCTCTGATATGAACAAAGATAATGCCAACAATCATAGAAACACAACATGTTTTTGGGGAAGCTACAAATGCATAAACCAAATTACTTCAGTACATTACTGTTCCATAGAAATAATACTCCTTAAAAAACGTAGGTATAGGGGTGAGAAACACAGGCAGAATGAAGGGAAAAGCAGAAAACAAGTCTGCCACCTCTAGCCAAGGACAGGCTCCTCGTGAAGGCACTGGGCTCCTCAGACCCTAAGCCTCACCCACCTCTGCTCTGCTGACAGTTTACACTAGTTTCTACTGTTGTTTTTTTATGTCCTTTTTTACCTCTCTAATGGGGCAGTTTGTTCACTGTATTTTTCTGTCATCCATGTATGAACTGCTGGAGCCCAAGGCTGCCAGCACTCAGCTCAGCCTCCGGGATGTGCTGGTTTGCCATACCCATAATGTTCCCACTCCCCCTCCCCCTCCCTCCTCCAGCCTCCCTGAACATTCGTATCAACATACCTGAGGAATTTGTATACTTAGTAATGTAAAGGTATCAATACAAAGGAAATACACAACAAAACAAAAAACAAACAAACAAACACACACACACAAAAAAACCAAAACCCAAACAAACCAAAAACCCTACAACCCACATTAAAAATTGTACCCAAGAAGCAGTTTTTTCGCAATTCTGTTTTCCCAGGAATTGCTGTCTTTAATGTATCAATCCTCCAAAGCTACACTCGCAAGAACATTGCCATGGATGCCCTAAAACAAGTTTATCTCTGGCTCTCTCAAACTCCATCAAGAGTCATCTGTGCCACAACAAAGATCCGGCTGTTCACCCTATCTGCATGATACTGTTTTAAGAAGTGAGTCTTTCCAACTCTCCAGGTGTTTTCCACTCTTTCCTTCCACAGGCTGTACACCCTGCTGCAGAAAATCTAAGTTTCTTTTCTGCTTTTCACAGAGCAAGCCATCCCGAGCCACAGAGATGCCTTCCATGCTCAGGTTTCCTTTGTCCGCACTTTGACAAATCCAGAGCGGCTCCACTGATATTAAAGGTATTGGTTGGGACTTACACCAGAGCAAACGAGCACACAGCTTGACCTTTTCTCTCCTTCCTTTCAGACGTCCTAATGGTTTTTTTTAATAGAAAAGATAAAATATTTGTAAAACAAAGGAAATCCCTCAAATACCATGTAAATTCCCCTTCTAATTTTCCAGATTCATTTTGAAACTCCTTTTTTTTTTTTTTAGAAAAAAAAAAATGCCAAGGGAAACTGGCAACACTTTCCCCTCAGTATCTACTTTTCTGTCAGTCCTCCAAACCTGCCACCCCATCAATCTGCCCAGCTCTCTATGTGCAGAAGCCTGGGACAAGGCCCTTGCTTTTGGACTGCCCTCAGAGTTCAGCTAGCCCTTTCACATCACATATTAGCATTTCCTGTAGCCTCAGTGATATAGCTTTGCGTTAGCCTTTGAAGGTTAATATTAATGAAATATTAAGGACCTCATTCAGCTGAGGACAGGCAGTTCATGGATTCCTTTCCATTACAGTTTCTCAGTCAATTCAGAAAAGCACAGCATCTTTTCTTTACCTAACATTTTCCCTGGCCTTAAGTTTGCTTGTAACTTACTCCTTCCCAAATGGTCCGAAATTTTCCTGTTTGGCATTTGCTTATTAATTTTGTTAGAAGTGCCCTACTACTTTTAGATTCATTGTGCCTTTTAAAGTTTTTAACAAGCATAGCTCTTCTAAAATGAGTGAAAGCTAATGGTAAATAAATACTTTTGTTCTCTGCCTCAAAGTACTTTTGCTGAAATCAGAAAGTCCCGCTTTCATTTGTGTAATCACAACCTAGTAATCACAGCAAAGCAACATTACTAACTTTTGAGTCACCAGCAGCACAAATAAAGCTTTCACAAATTGCAATAATTCCTCATCAAGGCTTCCCCACATGGAAAAAAATCCACAAATGATCCCAATGTCACATATCAAACGTCAAGGGCTGCTACAGAATATTTTTGGAAATAAAAAATTGCAGAAAACAAAAGCAGAACATGTAACAAACTGGAGTGAAATGGAACTGTTTCTCTGCGACAGCCCCATGAGTTCATGGAAGTCTGCTTGAACAGAATAACCTTCACAATTCACAGAATGCAGTTTTCTCACTAATAAAACAGCTGGGAAATACCACTTGTTCAGGAAGCAAGCCCCAGACTTGCTTCTTTTGACTCTGAAGAACTCTCCACATTCTGCAGTGGTGAAGAAGAGACTGGAGTCCTCCCCCTTTCCTTTTGCACTAGCAACATTGGCAGAATGGCTGAAGTTGGAAGGGACCTCTAGAGATCACGTTGTCCAACTCCCTGCTCAATCAGGGTCACCCAGAGCCCACTGCCCAGGACCACGGCCAGGCTGCTTCCAAGTATCTCCAAGAATGGAGCCTCCACAAACTCCCTGGATAGCCTATGCCAGTGCTCAGTCACTCTCACAGTAAAAAAAGTGTTTCCTGATGTTCAAGGGTAACAGTCTTGACCTTTTCTCTCTTTTCTTTCAGACCTCCTAATTTTATTTTTTTTAATAAAAAAGATTAAATATTTGTAAACCAAAGAAAATACCTCACATACCATATAAATTCCCCTTCTAATTTCCCCAGATTAATTTTTAAACTCCTTTCCCCTCCACCCCTGTTATGTTAGTTTGTGTCCATTGCCCCTTATCACATCACTGGGCACCTCTGAAAAGAGCCTGGCTCTGTTCTCTTCGCACCCTCCTTCCAGGTATTTACACACGCTGATTAGATCACCTTCTGAGCATTCTCTTCTCCAGGCAGAACAGCCCCAGCTCTCAGGTAATCATCTTTGTGGACCATTGTTGGAATCTCCCCAGTACATCCCTGCCTCTCTCACACTGGGAAGCCCCAGAACTGGACCCAGCACTCCAGAGGTGGAGCCTCATCAGTGCCAAGCAGAAGGCATGATCCCCTGCCTTGACCTGCTGGAAGTGCTCTTCCAGATGCTACCATGGTGTCCACCAGGACCCAACGCTACTTGTTTCATGTAGCAGTATTTCTTCCACGTAGCATCACATTTTCCCTACAGCTTCATCTCCAGCTTCCTGAGCACCTCACTGCTGCTTACAAATGATCCTTGGGGCACTATAGTCATTAGCTCAGTCACTACACAAGAAAGTCTCTTTTTCCACATCCAGCAAGTAAAAATTCACAAACCTAAATTAAATTTACTGTGATGCAAACCATCACTCTCCTGTCACCTTGACAAAAAAGGATGACTCCCCTGCATAGGCAGGCTGCACGAACCTCAGTTTAATTAAAAACCTACAAGAATCATTGATCCACAATCACACCCTTTGGTATTTTTGCTGATGCTGCGATTTCACAATGAAACTGGATTTTGTTTAGAAATACATGCTAACGTTCAGCATAGAATTATGCTTCCCTGTATCACAAAGCTTTATCGCTGTTTGGCCATGGTCCCAGCCCACAGGCACACCATCCATTGCTCACAGCCTCCAGGAAACACTGGCTTCGCAGCATTGACTTGGTGAGGGCAAGTTCAACAGATCAAACCTGCATACAGCACCTTGGCACAGCTTTTACTCGCAGTCCATTCTCTATCTACTACACAAGCCTCTTAATTCTCACTAGAATTATTGTCCTAATCCTGCAACTTTCTAAATCACAAGTCCCAATATACTGGGCAGCACTGAAGCACCTCAGCTGCCTGTATGTTTTGAAATAAATATAGGAGTAAATCCTGCCCCTGATATGTGATTGGTGAATTTTTTAGAGAGAGCTGTGTATTTTCTTCTACTACCTCATTTTCATACCTCTTAAAATACAGTGTGTCTATTAAGGATTATAAGGGAGAGAATGGATTTTATTAAATATTAAATTTTCTACAATGTATGTAATTTGAAGTTTGTCAGATCTGAGTCTCAGTAAGTCATGAGCTCAAAATTTGTAGACTCGAATAGATTATATATTTTATTGGATTTCTACTGGGCTGCATCCATCATGTACTTTCTTTTACCGCATCAGTAAGTAACAATTAAGGTGAATTTATGACAACAATCCTTATAACAGATACATACAAAAGTTTTCAAGCACTTTATCACACCACCAATCCATAACCATGAGCTTCACACAGGCACATGTGTGCAGGTCTTCCCAAGCACTTCTGAAAAACAAAGGCAGTAAAACATCTCTTGTGAGTTTAGCCATAACTTAAGTTGAATCCTTCAGGGCCACAAAGAGCCCTGCTTCTTTGTGGTGAAAAGACAGTGTGGGAAGGCCAGCTCTCTGCTGACTTAAACTGCAACTTCATCCACCAAAAAATGATATTCTTGAAGGAGAGTTTTCAGCATGCCCTAGATGCTCTAATTCCTGTTCTGCACTCTCCTTTAACATGTCCTTAACCTTAAGCAACAACTTGCAAGTATGAAGGGGGAAGGGAAAAAAAGGAAAGAAATAAAAAAAAAAAAGAAAAAGCTTTTCATGTACTTAGAACTGAAACCTCTTGCTTAATGCCTCACTAAGTTATCTGCAAAATGTCAATTCTTTTAGGAATTATTGTTGCAAAAGAAAAAATCAAGATCATTTACATCCATTTTATGCCCCAGCCAGCCTTGAACCCAAAGCAGCAGAGTTACTTCTTTATTTACTGCTATTGTAAGGTGTGAATACGAAAAGGTCTTTCTCTTGCTCATGAACCTGAGCAACCAGAGGGAGTAATCCAAAATCCACGAGAGGGAAAGAATTCCTCAATGTGACTGTAAGTGAGTGTCCTTTGAGGATCTTGGGTACCTCATCTCACAAGCAAAACAGGTAATTAGCAGTTTCAGTACTCACACATTTTGTGATGTCTTTGAGAGGTGCCGTATACAACAGCATCAAAGACTTTCACATTTGTCACTGGAATAGACCCTGCCGCAGCAGAGCACAAATCTGTGGGCACAGCCAATGATAAGCACCAATTTGACCGACAACACTATTCCTCAATGTTAAATGCAGGACAGATTTGGTTATCACAGCTTATCTCTGCATGTGTTCTGTAGAACTCAAGATAGGCGAGTTAAGGCTAAACAGCAAGAAATATCAGTAAAAGTGGAATTATGCATTCAAGGCTTATTTTTCAAACAAACCAAACTCAAGCAGCCTCGTCACCTATTTTTTATTTTATTTTAAATTTTAGACGTAGCCCATTTCATCCAAAACACACACTGCCCGAGAAACAGAAGTAACAGTGCAGCAGCAGTGGGAGATGCTGAGCAGGTAATCAGCTAGAAAACAAAAGTGCAATAAGAAAGCAGCTGATTTCAATACTCTGTTGGAGGGTAAAAAAAAAAAATAAAAACAAGAAATAAATAGAAAAAAAAGATAACATTTTCAGAAGTGAATAAAAATTAATTCACTTAAATTTACTTCACCTTTAACAATGCAAAATGGTGACAGCAAGAGCCAATTTATTTTTTCAATTCTAGAGATACTCTTTTCAGTGGGCAGAGAATGAAATAGGCTACTATTATAACTAAAATTAAAAAAAACCAAACCAAAACAAAACAAAACAAAAAAACACAACTAAATTGAGTATTAGAAAATGAAAACAGAAACTACCACAAGGAGCTCAGAAGTTTTATAACACAGATGAGGCAGGTTGGTTACAGAGCAAGAAGGAACTGAGTTGGAGGGACATCACAGCTCTGCAGACCTCCAACAGCAGCTTCTTTTTCCCTGCACAGTCCAATACCCTCTGCCAGGAAGACATAGCTCAGCAAGGAGCTTTTCCCAGCAGATTCTAGGGCTGCTCCCAGCCCTGCATCCACCTTCTGTAAGTCTCCTCAACCTACACAGAGATCCCAAAACAGAAAGTAACAACCAAAGCCCTACAGCTATGCAACAGCTGAGACCCACCAGAATTGTGAGGGTTTGCAAAGCAGTCAGGAAATGAGCAAACAAAATTACATAAAAATTCTTAATTACTCTTCATTATGGTGCAGTTGTATTTATCCTGATTTTTTCAATACTTTTGAATAGGAAGGGTGAATACAAAACCACAAAATTTTTAGCAATATATGATGTAGATTGAGTAGCAAATCTTTATTCAGAGAGAGTACACGTCCTTTTTTAATGCACTTCTGTGCGTTAAATGCACTTTTGTGAATGCCTGCTGTAAACTCAGACAACTCTTTCTGTAATGCTGTGAGTATACAGGTATTTCTATATATGTACACAACTAGGAAACAAACAAAACAAAACAAAACACCCAAAACCAAACCCACCACGAACAAGCAATAAAACATGCACACATATATTCAGAAATTCTCGACGATATTTCCAGTCAGAAGCTTTAACAAATTTGCCAGTGGGGACTGAATCACAACTTCTCAAAGACAAACTGAAGTGGGTTTCTTCATCAAACAGATGATATGAACTTCAAAAAAAAGCATTACTACTTTTCATTTAATTTCCCATAGCTCCTTTTTCCCCATATATACTCCGGCTGCTACCAGTAGCACAGGCAGTGACATACAGACAGGGAAGGGACATGACATACGTAAAGCAAACAGAAGCTGAACAAAACACAAGACGACGGCATTTACAACCCAGCTGACAAAGCCAGTCACTTCACTTTAAATAATGTGGCAGGCAGCAAAAATATAGTAATTACAAGGATTTCATTTTCATTAACTAATAAACCAAGGAAAACAATTTAAGTATCTGAATGTCATTTTTCAAACGAAAATAAACTGTAAACATTTGAATAACATCACAGCAGGGATAATATACCTAAGGAAACCTATTGAAATATGCTAGTGAATTCATCCTCTTTTATCACATTAAAACTGCAATTGACTGTAAACCTCCTACCACTCTCCACTGAGACTTTAATTGTAAAGATTCCTGTTACATATCATATTAGAATTTAGTTAAAATTGTAGAACACATTATTTCCAATCAGACAGCCAACCATCACTCACAAAGATTTTTAAAAAGGTGATTAATAATTCATCTCAGATAAGGAAAAGATCTATATTTATACCATCTTCTCAGCCACCATAAACTACCTGACAATTGTTCAGTAATGATGCCCAGTAAATTCTTTAAAATGGTAATTTGTCATTCTGTCACTTCATTTGTGACCTAAAATTCCTCACTTGAGGCATCATCAAATAAATTAATCACTTTCCAGGATCCATTTCTCTGTTCTGCACGTTATTATGCCCAGGCTCTCTTGTGTTTCTCTTCATTTACATATATTTAATGGCTCAGCAGTGGTTCACTATGGCACATAACGCACACATCTCATTACAGGTGAAATATTCTAACTGCCACTATCACTGGGAAAGAAAATAACTCTCCCAATTTAATTTTCCTGATGTAACAAAACCATGATTCTTCACTATGAAATGTTGATGCCATCCATCAGTCACAATCAATAAAATCATCATAGAAGTACGCCTTCTTTAGCATCATTCCTTCATACTGGTATTATTTGAGGGAGGTAATTAAACTCATAATATGTAATGAATGTAAATGAAGAAAAAACCCTCATGTTCTCCCTCTAACTATGCTTATTTTACTGCTTTGATTTAAAGTATTTTTACATCTTGCAATCTATGAAATACACAAAGCCCTGAAGGAAAGGCATCAGAAGTACAGTAAGCATCAATCAATACATATAATGACTAATTAAAAAGGAACATATTTTAACATTAAAAAACCACCAAATGCTGTTACTTATAGATTTTTCATTTAAAATGATGCATCCCCTCTGGACTAATATATTTGCTGTCTCTCTGAAATATAGATTGCAATACACTACTTTTAGATGCTGTTGCTTGCATACGTCAAAAAAACCCAAAAACAAAACAAAGTGATTTTATGAGTACCTGGTCCACCACAACCATTTAAAAAACACATGCACACACATACATATGCAAACCAGTTTGACACTAGAGAGAAAACCGTAATAATTTCACTCTCTCATATATGTGCCTGTGCTCATATAAGTCAAGAAAGAAAACAGTATCTTTGAAATAATAACTTCTAAGAAGTCCAGGAGAAAAAAAAGGGGGGGGTGGGAGTGTTTAGAGCAATGTGTTTATCCATAAAGAGCAAAAAGACATCATCTCCCTAGTAAATATTCACACAACTTTGCTTTCATTTAAAAAGCACAAAGCTTTTCTTGTGATAAGGATGCCCAAAAGGAACTGAAAGCACTCACTCCTGGAAGCCCGCCAGTCACCAGGTCCCACTTCCCAGCTTCTTGTTGCATCCAGTCCTAGGGCCATTATGCCCCATCAACACCAGCACTCCAGGGATGCATGGGGTTTATTCTCCACATGGAAGACTTTCAGAGAATGAAAAACGATCCCTAGCTGCTGCTCAAAATAATTCACTTTAGGTATTGTTTCCACACCTTGTGCATGCAAGGAATTGGGTTCCTCACACCAAACATGAAGAAAGAGGGGGAATGATGGAGAGCATGGCTGGGCCACTGAAAAGCCACCTACAATGCCTCAGCCTGCCATCTGGCTATGTGTTATACTGCTATTTTTAATAGACATTTCTTTCCAAAGTGCCTCTTTCCCCTGCCCTATCAGAAACAAGGGATGTTGTTAATCCACCCGATAAGCAATATGCACCCAAGTTTCAGTGGCCAGTGTGAGAAAGCTGCTCATCTTAGAGTTACCCATGTGCCATTTGGTGCTGGTGACTCAGCTTTGTACAGGCGGTGATGGTTTGAAACAGGCTTGCGCAGGAGCTG
>JBCJKH010072528.1:0-10749 GCA_039877255.1 Loriculus beryllinus | reverse complement strand
GATGTTAAAGACATATTGAAGAAGTCATAGAAGGGAAGCTAAGACTGAGTGCCACAGGACAGGATACATGCAGATTGTATGAGGAGCCTATGGGAGTTACTGTATGGCAGGTAGGTTAGGAGCAGGGCAGTTAGCTGAATCTGTGTGTGGATGGAAGCTGAAAGCGTGACAGAAGAAATGTTGACATTAGATCTTAAGGGGCACAGTTGAATTCAGTTACTTAACTGAGACTGGACTAAAGGCCATAAATCTAGAGGAAGTCAGACTTAAATCCATTAAATGAAAGAAGCTGCTTTTATTAAAGGAGAGATATATGAGCTTTGTAAAGGTTATCATAACCTTTTTTTAGCAGTTCCACCTTGTTTATAATTCTTGGAGTACAATGGAGAAGTCTGTTTTCTACTTGAAAAATCAGTGATCTGGTGCAGGAGTTGAGAGTCAGAACATGGATTCCAGTTCTTGGCCAAAGTTAGATAAGCAAGTACTAATTTCATGAGGTGCTCTTATCTGCTGGAAATTCTGAGCTTCTGAATGTTGATAGTCATATCTGTAAAAATTATGACAAGTTGTCATACTGGCTGCATCATCAAAGGAGTCTTGTGAGGCCAGTAGAAGCTGAACTCAATCTTACTAAAAGAAACTGGAAGCTGGGTGAATTTCTATGTAATGGAAATATGGGGAGCCTCAGTTTCAACTGTTCTGATCTGTTTACCTACTCCTTTTACACCAAATTCTTTGTTAGTGTATGTGTGGCTGTAAATTGTTTCCAAGTATTTTATTGTGTATTCTGCAACAAATGCAGCCCACTGTGTCTGCTCTGCTTGATGTAGAGTAGAAGTTGAGTGTGGAAGTAGTTGTGCAAGTTGATCATGAGGCGATAGGTACTTTGCTCAGTGTAACACAAAGTAGACTGTACCCCAGTTCAGAATGAATATAGCTTTACTTCCAGTGTAGACTACATGCTTTATTTCCCACACGCACATTCCCCCTGCCCTGTTAACTTTTGTGAATAATGAAATGCAGCTCAATTCAGAATGATCATTTCTATATATTTAATGCAATATTTTGCTTCAAACATTTTTTTATGTAATCCTCTGTAGTATATATGTATATATATGTTTTTATATTGACAAGATATTTACACGTTACCTCATATATACTTTTTTCTTCCTTAATATGTTTGCAGAGTTGCTGGTCCTGTATGGCCAATTATACCTCAAACCTTCCGGGAAGATTAACAGAGTCTTGGTGGCTAGGATAATTCACACACTTGCAAGAGGGTACTGCTTCCAAACTGATGGGTTGAGTTCGGATATGCTTATCTTCTTTTCAAAAGCAATGCAGTGTGCAAGGTATGTTGCAAGTGCTCCTTTTGTATGCTGATACTTTTAAAGAATAACTCATTTTAAGTATTTGGGATAATACTTGCATAATAACAGCTAATACTTCCTCAGGCATATTTTGTTCTGTCTTTGAACACCAATTTAATAAATTACTGAAAATATTAACTTACGGATTTGGTGGGCAAATAATATTCTAAATATAGTTGCTTGCTAGTATTTATGTTTAAAAGATTTCTGTGAAAAGAAATAAGATTATTTATTCTGGAAGTTTGAGTGTTAGGTTTATGTTGCAGGCAGGAGAAGAGTGCTGGAGGCCTGGATCATATTGTTGGAGCAATGAATATCTTCTGCAATAAGTTTGCTGTCAACTGTCGCATACGGATTTGTAAATTAGGGGAAGAAATTTTGCCTACAGTCCTTTATATATGGACTCAGTATAGACCAAAGGATTCCCTGAAGGAGACAATAATTGAATTGTTTCGTTTCCAAGTTCATATTCATCATCCAAAAGGTGCAAAAACTCAGGGAGAAGGTACAGCAAAAGTTACTTGGTTTTTGATTTTTTTTCTATGACTGTATGTGATTCTTTGAATTGTGCCAACTTTCTGAATTTTAATATTGAGTCTTGGAAACATTAATGGGAGTGATGATTACTTGTCAGTTTTATGCTATAGATTAGTATTGAGTGAAAGTGAAAAGGAGTTTTCAGATTGTATGCAGTAAGAGAATATTAATTGTGTTAAGTCCTATAAGGGTTGGGGTTTAATTTTTTTAAATCAAAAGGTGATTTTAATGAATCAAAGCACACAATATTTGGGAAAGGGAAATAATATTTTAGATTATCACATGTGTTCATATCTTACGAGGTCTGTTTAAGCCTAAAAATTACTACTATGGTCTACGTCTGACTTGCTGTATAAAATTTTTCACAGAAGATCATTTGGTAACTGTGCTTGTCTGTCATGGCCTATTTCAGTTACAGCATCTTTTTAAAGGTGTTGTTTTTTTTTTTACTTTGTCTGCAAATGGCAAAGAGTTTATAATCAGTCCAAATTTATCCATTTATCATAGTAGTCTTTCCAGTTAGAAAAAGAACTGTTTATTACAAACTTTGTTCCTACCCTAATTACTTGTGTACACTGATTAAATTCTCTTTAACCTTTTTCACTTTTTTATTTTATTCATTCTCCATTATAAGGCTTGTTTTGCATGTCTGCATTTGTTAAGTTTTTTGTGCTTTAGTCTGATTTTGGCTGTACTTTGCATTGTCTAGGTAGGTGTGTATTTTGCATCATATAGGTAGGTTTGCATATTGTATCAATACAATGTGGTACAGGTTATCTTTTCATTGATTTTGCATGTGCAGGTGCATATGACTCAGCAAAATGGCAGAGTATCTTATATAACCTGTATGATCTGCTGGTGAATGAAATAAATCTCATCAGCAGTAGAGGAAAGTATTCTTCAGCCTCACGTAATATTGTTTTAAAGGAAAATTTGATTGAATTAATGGCTGATATTTGTCATCAGGTAACGTTTTTATTTGAATATAAAGTTGACTATTTATTTACTGTGTTGAATGTTTTACTTTTTTAAAATAATAGGCTTTAGCATTTCCTCATAATCATTTACTGATATATTAGTACCTTTTGTCTGTGTTCTGTTATGTTTAGTTATTAATTTTTGTGCAGTTTAGAAGTGTGTGGACTCCTGAATTATACTAGGTTTCACTAATGTTGTTTATTAGGCTATAAACAAAGGTTCTGTTATAGTAAAGAATAGTTCTGGTTGCCTCTTAAGAGGCTTTATGCACAGTAAAAAATTGACCAGTTTAGCTTATCATTTCAGCTTTCCCTTAAATACTGCATTTTTTTTTATTTGCATGCTTCTTAATTTCCCTTTATAAAAGGTTTTTACAGAGGATACCAAAGTTCTGGAAGTTACCCAGTCATATGCTGTTTCACAAAGAGAGCCCGATAATGAAACATTACCAGGCAAGCGCAGGAGGATTGAACTAGGCTGGGAGATAATTCGAGACAACCTGCAAAGATCCCAGAAGGATTTTGATGTCATACCTTGGTAATATCATCTTTACGTGAAACAAATATCACTATAGACATCTTTCTACATTTACGTACATTCTGAATGTGCTTTCAGATGCGCATGCTGACATAGATCTAAGCACTCAGGTTAGGTTATCACAGCATTCGGAAAGTAATGAGTAGTGTTTGTTGCAATCTTGCTCTAAAAATTTTGTATCTTTGGTTTCCTAAGAAATGACACATGAGGTCTGGTAAACTGTGTGGTAGTGTATAAGATACTTCTGCCTCTGATTTTTTTGTTTTGCTTGTCTCTTGTGCTAGCTATTGCCATTCTTTATGTAAGTGTTGTGTATGTGATCAAACTTGTTAGTATTAGGAAGTGAATGTGAGATTTACTGATTTCTTAAGCTGGCTGTGTCACAGGACAGCAACCATTAACAGTTTGAGCATTTTGGGCTAGTTCACACAGTTTGGCCTGAAACCTGTTGAAGGGCAAGGCCTAGCATCTTAGCTTGGACCTGGATAGAGGGTTATGTTGTTTCTGCTCTTGAGGTATAGCTACATATCATCTTCCACTGACTGCTGCAGGAGGATTCTGTAGCAGAGAGCATGACAGGGAATCAAGCTAAAAGACCACAGCTAGACTTTTCCAGAACTAACCAGTTGTAGTCCTAAGCCCAAGAATGTTGACTTTTTAGCTACAATAGATTATACCGGATGTTTTTTTCCGTTAGTGCTCCTTTGTGTCTTTCTGACTTTTCTTGGAAAACTGCTATACAAGGCTCCACAGCAGTGTAGCTGCTTGTGATCAGGGTCCTGAGCTGGGGTGGCAGGTTTCTGTGTGTGTAGGTATGTGTGTTTATGGCTCTCAGTATTGAGGCAAAGTGCCTGTTTTGAGTAATTAATATGCCATTTGTGTGGAGGTGGCCATCTCTAAGAAATACCACAAGTATTGTAATTTGAGTAGAGTTGCAACCATTGCTATGAGCAGCATCCTTCCAACGTACCATGCCCAGCTTAACATTTTGTTCATTTGATGAATTTTACTTCTCTTATCTGAAGAGATGTTGCTGTAATGTTCTGTTTATGTAATTTCACTCGTTAAGTCTACTCTGTGAGTCAGAAGGAAAAAAAAATGCTTTTTTTCTTGAAATTTTCTTCCCTTGTGATCAGAAATCAGTGAAGTCAGCTTGTAAGAAATTATTAGTGATAGTGAGGCAAGGTGAGCAGGCTTTACAAGTGAAAACAGTACTAATACAGAATCTTTAACCTTTGTTAGTAAACAAATCAGCTCAAAGTATAAATGCAAAATGACAATTGGAGAACACTTTGTTCATTTACTTTTGAAGACAAAAATTCACATATGTTTGCTTCACTTTGTGTTTTCAAGGTTACAGATTACAGCTCAATTAATATCAAAGTATCCCATGGGTCTTCCTAGCAATGAGCTACCTCCCTTACTCGGTGTACTTCACCAGTTACTGCCCCAGCAGCGCCGAGGAGAAAGGACCCCATATGTGCTGAAGTGTCTTAGAGAGATGGCTTTGTGTCAAAACCAGAGGACTGATTTGAAAAGCCACCACAAGTTGGAGCTCCAGAGAATCTGGGCAAAGATTTGGTCTCTTACCATTCGTAGTGTTAGTTTCCAGCAAATTGAAGTGGAGAGCTTTGGACTACTTGGAGCTATGATTCAAGGAAACCTTGTTGTGACAGATAAAGAACTCTGGAAAATATTTTCCGGACCTGCATGTAAGCCTTCAAGGTAAAATGGGAAGCAAGGATAATATTTTTGTGTCTGATTCACATTGCTATTATTGTGCAACCAAAATCACTGTATTATTCAAGCTAATATTATTGTTGTGGCTGTATTTCTGTTCAAGAACTGTACACATTTGTGTTGTAAGCCTTTGAAATGGGCATAAATACAGATAATCATAAATACATAAATTTCAGACATAAGTCTGAAAGCAGGCAGAGGAGAAGAGGCAAGCATCTTCAAATGTAAAATGACTAAAAACATCAAATGAAGAGTGAAAGAAAAGTTGATTTTGAAGTTAAAAAGTATATATTCTTCTAAACTTTGATTCTGAAATGAGTATTCGGAAACAGTCTAAAGTATACAGGAAAAGTCTGTAATAGCCAAAATGTGGCTTTTGAAAACACAGATTTAAAAAAAAAGGAGCTTTCCAATATGTGTGCTTAATAACTTGCCTATATAGTTGATGCTCCCTGAGCATGCAGAAGTAGTGACTTTGCTTTAGAGTGCTGATCAACAAATACCCCATTGTTTCTCACAGACGCCCTGTGTTCTCTTTTTGTTACAGTTCTGCTGTATGTTGCTTATCATTATTGATGACTGCCTATTCAGTGCCAGAAAATTTGGATGTAGGAATGGAACAGAATAATTCTGAAAGAAGTCGGGGTTCTGCGTTAAGGCAAGCAATAATGAAATGGCTACTGTCCAGCTATTTGGAAGAAGAAATGGAAGAATGTGCAGAGTTGCCTCCTGTGCTCTGCAGGTAAAGTCTTTGTGGCCTATTTTTATATGTAAGTTCACTCTGTGGCACAAGAGATTACACAGGAAAAAGTGGATTTGCGGAATTGCATAATATTAATGCTTTGGTAGAGCTTACAGAGTTTTTAAGCTTATTGTGGAATGTCATTCTGGGGACATAATTTACTTCTCTGTGCATAGCACAGCAGGTACTTGAAGTATGCTTAAAATCGTAAGTGAAAACTTAAGCTGCTTCAAAGATACACAGTTAATCTGGTGAATTGTTGGGTGCACTTCAGGAATCCCAAGAGCTTGTCTGATGGCAAGAAACTACAAAATGATTTTCTTTTTCTACAGTGATTTTCCTCATCTTATATTACAAAAGATTCTTGTGAGCCTTACGATGAAGAACTGTAGAGCTGCCATGATTTTTTTCCAAAATGATGCTAAATGGTATGTTTTTAATCAATCATTATAGATACTTAAGCTTCTTGTATTTGTCAGTTTAGCAAGCGAGATAATGAAACGCATAATTCCTCAGGCTCTTTCGCACCTTTCTGTATAACACCTTTGAGACCCCATGGAAATAACAGTACTTTTGTGATTTGTTAAGATGTTTTAAGCATATGTTAAAATAGTCTTTTGCTGACAGTCAAAGCTTCAGGTACTGAACAAAATATCTTATATGGGCTGTATGTATTATTTATCTTCAGCAATTTAGCTAAATATTTGTCTCTTTATCCATAAGTACACTAGGTATATAAACTCATTATATATTTTAAATAATTTGTAGCTTTATAGAAATATCTGTTCATGCTTTATAACATTACCTTCCATTCTGAAGGAAAAGTATATCTAAAGAGTTTTCTTGAAGATTGATGCTAAGTGGAAACTTGGCTAGATGCTTACTGTCCATACATCCTCATGCCACTCCACCAGTATTTGTGGCCCCAGCCTCGCGTTACTTGATTATGTCAGAGTCACTCTTATGAATGCTCTTGCATATTTCAGTGATACATCTGTTCAAGCCCTTGGACTGTATCCAGTTTCCTCTTAATAAACTAAAATGTGTATAACTTGTTCTGGTGAAATATAAGACTCTCCTACTAGAAGCTAATAATACTATTTCAGGGTGGTTTTGAATTTCTGTGACAGTTGTGTAAAGTAGATTGAGGTCAGCCATCTTAAGGCAAAACAGATGCTACAGTATGAACTACAGTAGAACATATGATGTATGTGCAGGCTTCACTTTTGCTTGCAATTTCTTCAGACAGAGATAAAGTTGTATCCATTGCCAAATCAAAGTCACCTCAGAAATTAGAAATCAATCAGAGTTCGGAAACACAAAAAGATAAAATACTTTATTTTGCTTTTTTTGTTTCTTGTATTTAAATTACAGTTTTAAAGTCTTGTAAGTTGTATACTGACTGCTAAAGTAAGAATTATGTCTCCTCTTCAAGTGTGCAGCACTTGCAACAGAGAGAAGAAAGCAGTTTTTCCGATGTTGAAGAGCTGTATCTGGAGACAACATTTGATGAAATGGATATTTTCACTAGCTTTGCAGTAAAGGTTGCAGATAAAAATGTGACTGGTTCAAGACTTGCCATCAACCAGAATCTTAGGGAAACATTGGAGCAATGTCTTTTAGCAATGTCAGAAAAGCTTTTAAGCATCCATGCTTCTAAGGTAAGTTTGAAATGGCTGTTACGTCTTTGTACTCCCAAACAATGTGTTTTCAAGGCCAGAGTACATAGATTTTAATTCCTTTTGCCACTAAAAATGAACAAGCATTTTAAAAACTATATCCAGTAATATGAAATAGAGAAATCTGCATTTCTTTATGGATATTTTGCAAATAATGTTGTTTTCAAAATTATGGGAATACACAGAAGCTGTATAGAAGTGGAAATGCACGCAAAGTTGCCACATAAATCACTTACCCTGCTTTCTATGTTGTTGGTTTCAGTTTCTGTGCCCCTGTAATGCTTTAAGCCTTGCCAGTTTTCAGCCAAGATAGCCTGAGACACAGAGGTCTCAAATATTTAGGTTTTGTAAAAAGACGCAGCATGTGTAAAGGAGTAGTTGTAAAAGAAAGCTGCAAGTATGGGTTATATCAACAGTGACTTTAGGAAGCATCTGAAATACTGCATCCAATTTTAGGCCTCTCAGTACAAGACATGCATGCAGCAGAGGCCGCTGAGATGGTAGGGGCTCCAAACAATTCTGTGTTTTGATGAAAAAGTTTAATGATAAGCCACTGGTATTTATACTGTGTGTTTTAGTCTAAGGTGGTTACAGCAGAACACCTTGTCCGATGTGCCAGTCTCTTGACTGGTGTTCTTGGCTGCTATTGCTACACTGGTATATTTAAAGAAGAGGATGCCTGCAAATCAGAGTTGTTCCAGAAGGCTAAGGTTAGTGGCAGTGCGTTCAGGAGCTATTAAAAATGAAATAAACCATTAAATAGAAATAATTTAAAAAATTCTATTCATATTGTTGGTACACCAATGCATCAGTTTTGCAGGGGAAAGTATTCTAAATATTGATATGTTTCTGAGTCACTCCTTTTTAAATATAAATAAACAGTGGACATGTAGACATGTCCTTAGGTCTTTCATGCAGGAGTTTGTTAAGACCATTTGGTGGTTTAAACTGGTACGAAGACAGCTATTATTATTATTGCTGATACTACTACTACTGCTGTCAGAAGTTATTTCTTGCCTAAATGTGGAAACCTCAAACTTGCACATCATGGAGAAATGCTGTATTTTTCTTTTCTAATGATAGTATCAATGTTACAGGCAGGTCTGGGCCATTTTTTGTCACTTCTGGAGCAAAAAGTGTGAAACAAAAAGCAAAGAAAGAAAAAAAGTCAAAACTCATTGATGCACACTATAAATATCAAAGCTGTAGGAGTGAGAATGTATGAGTGAGAATCATATCCTTTTGTCTCTGTGTGCGCTGTGTATGTACCAATGTATAAAGGAATGTAACTGGTATTTTAATTGTTGTATTTTTAGTCTCTCATTCATTATGCTGGAGAAAGCATTTCTCTATCTAAAAACAAGCTAAATGAAGATGCCCAGATCAACTCACTGAGGACTTTGATAATGCAGTGCACAAAATGCTTATGCAATTGTGTGAAGGTAAAGTTTCTCAAGGAATTTATATTTCTTTCTTCATTAACGGGATCGTGAAGTGGATATCATATATATGGTACCTGAAAAAAATGAATTAACCTATCTTGCTTTCTTACAGAACAGTGCTAATAAAATGCACTCTGATATATTCCTGCGTTTGTTAACATCAAAGTTTGTGAATGACCTTGTCGATATTTGCAAAAATCTGGTAAGTATTTTCCATTGTTTCTGATGTCTGCTTCTAAATTCATTGCTCTTCTACAAGAGGATTGTTTTTACATTATAATATTTTGGAGGCAAACCAAATGAGATATATATATTACTGAAAAAATAAACCAAAATACATTGAGTTTTATAGAGAATTTCTAACTGAAAACTTTTCTATTTAGCGTTTGAACACAGGCGTAGGGGAAAAATGAGAGCAGATGGATAACGTTTGATGAAGGTTAGCATGCCAGCTGACTTTGAAAACCAGTGTATGTTATGTTTTGATTTTTATGTAATACTGTATTGAAGTAAAAGTTTTATGCCACAGGAAGAATTTCTATAACATGACCATTTAATGCACTTCTAAAAGCTTCTGTTTGGTTTGTATTTTGAGGAACTTACGTGCCTTAGAACGCTTTGAAGGTGTTTATTTTGTGGGTATTGAATCTAACTGTAAATGACTCCTTTCTCACTGAAAAAAGTAAGAGGGTTGCACATCATTGTGTTTAGCAGAACTCTTAAAATGTCTCATTTTGGCATATTGTGCTGTAATCAGATTTGAGTAAGCAAAATCCCTTCTTTTTTTTTTTCAGATGAGAAGCTGAGAGTTTTAACTTCCGTTAACTTGTCATCTGGCAGGGAAAATAGTACTTAATTTGCCCTCAAAAAGGTCACATGCGTTCTTTTAACTTCTCTGTAATTATGTAGTGAGAAGTTTGAGAGTCTCATTGGGAGAATTGTTTTTCAAATACTTACAATGTCCTTGGCACCGTCACAGAGACGTACCTGTCTTAAACACAGAGACTAGTACCTGTCTTAGGAAGCTTCTATCCTAAAGATCATAGTCAAATCAAAGAATTCACATATGTAGAAGATTGGTTTATTCCAAAGGCTGAAATTCATTGATTCAGTGTAGCCTGTATTGACATCAGCCATTCTAGGGCACTGGGAAACAGTAGTGTATTTCCTTGTCTTATGCCAACTTTAGCCAACTTTAAAAGGATGTTTTTTTTGTTAGATGACATTTACCGGAAAACCAGGCTTACTGGGAGAAGTGGATCTAGTGGGTAATGATCCTGAGGAGAGTATAATGGAAGGAGATAACCAGGTATCTGATGATCTGTTTGATGATCCTGCCCTGACTAAGATCAGTGATACAAGTGAATCTAGTGAGATGCAAAATGTAACAGGTAAGTCTTCTTTGTGTCCAAAACTATTTGCAAAAGCTTGTTTTTACAGATTGCTCTTTGTTTGCTTAAAAGACAGCAAGATACAAAACTCTGTTGCTTTATTAATAGTTGAAGCAGGTATTCATTGAACCAAGTACTTTCTAAACAGTAATTCTTTTGTACGTCATTAGTGTTTTAAAGATGTTAATGAACTGTTCTAGTTCATTTAGAAAAGAGAAGTTTATTTTTTTTTTTATAAATAGAATACAAGCAGAGAAGCTAGCTAACTTGTTCAATGTCAGGCAGAATTGTTGGCAAAGAGGAGACTGAGAAGTGTGTCTGTAGAACACCTCT
>JBCJKH010072525.1:0-11681 GCA_039877255.1 Loriculus beryllinus | reverse complement strand
CCATTCACAAAATAAATTCTGTTCTGTTTCTTTTTTTGCCACTGATAACACATTTCCTATATAAATTACTTTGCTCAGAGTGTCTCCCCACGGTCACCTTATATAACAAAAGAGCACCATGTGCAGGTGATGCTCTTGATGTGATGTGCTAAGAGCTGTCTGTATTGGGCATCCAAAGAAAATCCATGGTCAGAACCTCCTGACTGACTTTGAGTGTTGTAGGTTTGGATTTATTGTTTATTATCACAGCACAGTGAAATACGTTCTAAAGGAGGTACAGGAGGGGCTGGATGAGTCACATTTTCATAAACAAAATCTAAACAGATTCAGCAACAGGAAGGCATTTAACTGGGGTTGTTCAACAGGGGAGTAATTTAGCTGAAAGTAGGACCTGTATTCAGAGGTTTCTCTTGGTCTCTGACATGTTGTGATTTTCAATTCTGATGCCAAAATCAGTTATTTTGCATGGAAAGAGTTAATTTCCTTATTTATTTTGCCAGCTGGTCTCTTTTCTCCTCTGTATATATTCTCTGGTTATTACATCAGTATCTTTTGATGTGATGTGTTCAGGTCCTAGCTCATTAGGCTGTTCAGTGACCATAACTGAATAAATAACTGGTAAGGGTGCTGAAGGAGGAAGAAAGATGATGTTAAAAATACAATAGGACATAATCTGGTCTTCGTCATGGAAGACAGTTTGCATCTCAGCTCTATTGCTGCTTAGGTTACATACTCAGAGGTATTTATATAAATACCCATAAAAATGTATTTATTTATAGAGATATCTCAGTTAAAAACAATAAGAGAGCTTATGTGGATATGGTTCAAAGGAATTACTTTTTTTCCCTGGAGTTTCTGGTTTGTCAACAAACAAAACTACCAGCAGCAAAAGTCATCTCTGTCGCAGATGCTTCATGGATCAGAGTCCTCGAGGAAGCAGTCTTTTAGGATGCTAAAATGAAAGGAATGAAACTTATATTTGCCCACATTTGGCCTGAACATTGTCACTGTTTGTTTTGAGATCAATTCAACATTTTGTATCTACAATGATTCTTCCCCTGTTCCCAACCATGCTGGTGTTGAGTATTGTGTGGCAGTTACTTCTTGCTCAGTAATCAGTGTCTTGTAAACTTGAAGCTCCTGCAGTGTACACCTACCAGTACCCAGGTGGTATGTACACTGTTGAGAGGTTTTAGCAGAATGCAATTGGTTTAGATATTTAACTCCAGAGAAATAAATAAAGCTTAAGCTTCTTGGTAAATGGCAGCTAGCGTGCCTGTACATTCAATTTGATGACTCACTGCTGTAATCTATCTGCCCAGGCTGGAACGTGGCACCCATTCTGCACTAACAACCCATTTGTTTTTCTGAAGAGGAGATGTGAGGGATAATCTGTCCAATTGAAACTGCAAGGTGAGTCACCAAGGTGATGACAAGGATTATCTTCCTGCAGCCCTCTCTCATGACTGCAGAAACATTTCAGCAGGGCTTGCAGGAGACAACTTCACAGAGAGGTGGAACATGTCTGGAGAAGTGTTCATCAGGAATGCCCTTTGAGCACAGCAAGTGGCTTTTTCTCTCTGACTATACAGATGAGACTTTAAAGGCTTTTGTCTGAGGCTTCAAATGTTTTCAAATGCCTGGCCAGGACTGGGAGCTCTCATCGATGACTTTGAAAGCAGGCTGGTGCTCACTATTTGTTTAGTGCTCCTTTTTGCTCCTCCAAAGTGCAAAGGAGGAGTTCATTGCTTAAATACTTGTGGTCTTTCAGTAGGAGTATGATACCCAGCTCCTTTTGGGTGCCTTGAAAAACGGCCCTTTTCAGTCCTGCTGAAAATTGCTGTGCTGAGTTGAAAGCAATTTGTCTCATTTCCCATCCTGAATTCTTGGGTTGCACAACTACCCCTGCAGTGGTAACCAGCTCCTTACTGCATGCTTTAAGAGGATGTCTGGTGGCAGGAATACGCTGACAAAGGAAGAACATCTCAGCGTTTCAGATTGTTTGGGCAGCAAATTAAACTGCTTGTTTCCCCACATTGTAGCTGTGACCCAGACATTTTGCAGCTGCTACACCATTAACTAGAGCTTCACAGTATTGCTAATAAAAGATATGAAAGAAATAATTCTGAAGTGGTAGATCTGACTTATCTTCTTGTTCTAGGGGCTCTAAAGTGGATTTCAATCATGTTCAGTCACAGCCACATCAAACTCTGTTGCCCAAAGGATGCCTTGTTCCCAACTGCCCCAGACTGTTTTTTGTGTCAGAAAGCCTATATAACATTTTTCAGAGCTCTGACCTGGTAAATTTGCCCCCTGGAGCTACTCTTTTGATTTTTCCTAATATCTAAAACTCAATTTCTTGAACCAAGTATTCAGTGAAAGTCTCTGCTGCATCGTATGTATCTTGGAAGGAGAACCCACAACAAACCATGATACTTATGCAGAAGTGAAACTAGCTCAAAACACGTTAAACAGTAAAAATGACTGTGCCACACTCAGGGCTTAAATACAGCTTTTGATAATGACTGTAAAGGGCAGTGATGCATTTCACTGATATGAAAAAGGAGCAGACATGCAATGCTCTCTCTGGCTTCTTCGGAAAAGCATTCAGGAGCTTTCATGTTATAGGAAGAAACAGGAGAAGCAATTAGCACCAAAGCCACACTGCAACTCTCTGAATTGTACTTCACACAACCAGACCTGCAGAACCCTATGGCTTTATTCAAGCAATGAAATGTTGTTCAGTGTAATTAAGGATTGTCAGCATAGGACCCTGAAAGTAGAACAGCTCCCATCATGCAGGATCTTAAAGCATGATGCAGGCTACAAATCAAGTTCTCTGCTCTCCCTTCTTTCTAAATGAGGTCAGGCACATTTTCTGCTTTTCTAGGCCCAGGCTCCCTTTTAGAAAATGTACTTTTTTGTTGAGCCAAGGGGCAACTGCTTTACCGGCAGTAGTTAATAACACTAAGGAGAGTACTTCTGACAGCCTTTATCATCCTCTCACTTTATCCACAGCTGTGGGGAAGGTTATCCTACTTGTTCTTGCTGCAGAGAATGTCTCCTCCCAACCTTTGCCATCCCACCAACAGCACAAACAGGGTGACTGTGACCAGGAATGTGAGGACTGGCAGTGAAGGACCTTTCCATGGCAGCAAAGGTCTGGTTTTCTCTCGGATTGATTCCATGCTATGATGCTACCCTGATTTGTCATTTTGGACCTCCTAGGTTACCTCAATGACAAATAAACTGCAGGTGCTTTGAAGGGCCACCTGCTGCATCAGGTGGCGTTGATGTAAATGTCTGGAGTACTCACAAGTTTTATCCTTCTGTTAAATCTAATGTTACATGCATGGCTGAATGGGCTGTTGCACTGTGTGTGCTGAGAAGCAGCAGACCTGAATAGCACGTATGAGAAATGATGCACAAAGCCTGTGAGTTTATATACTCCTTTTTGGGCCAAATACTTTACTGAGGGGGATTATTGGGAGTTTTAACTTCTGCAGCTGTTTCTCTGTGTTCATAAAAATTCAAAGCTCAGTCTCATGTTACACCAGGGTAAACCAGATGTACTTCATGTCTCAGGTACTGCCCGCTCAAAATTACTCTCAGTTCACAGAGGCAGAAAGCAATGTGCAACCGGGATGAATTTGTCTCTCGGTGAGGCTCCTTGTCCTTCTAATCCAAAACCCATCTGACTGGAAGATCTTCTATGATACTAATTCCTTTCAGTATTGCCAATTTTTAGAGTTTACTCATAAATCTATTGGAGTTGGATTTGTGTTAGGGTGAAACACATCAGTCTTAACACTCTGCCTGTGGGAAATCCCTGTTGGGGTTCGTTACTCCTCCCGCTTCTTTCTTCCATCAAAGTAGGTAAGTTCTGGAGAGAGCAGGCAATGCTCTGTCCTTCCCCTGAGGAACAGAAAAGAGTTGTGAAATAGGAGAGGGGGACCAGAGGAAAAGCAACCAGTCTTATGGATGATACAGTGTTTTTACCCCTCTTGGAACACCAGGTCATTCCCTGTATAGTCATCTCAGCAGCAAAGGCAGGCAGGAGGTCTGAAGGAAAAGGCTCTTAGCTGTAAGCTTGAGAACAGAAGCACAAGGGCAGAATTCTGGCAAAAGATGGAAGATAATTATACAACTGTGAGTTCTGGGACAGCTAACAGTCTTGTATCATCAGACAGCACCGCAGGCCAAACCATAATCTTTGCTTTGTTCCAGTCTCCATGAGTCTGGGAGCCCTACTAACAGACTGTCAAACTAGAAAGGAAAATAGGAGGGAAGTTTAAATACCAAAGGGTAAGACACAAGCTGGGTTTAAAGTACCTGTTGTGTCCTGAGCTGGAACAGTTTTCCAGGTGGGAGCACTTGGGGCTCCCCTTACCCCCAGCTTGCACTGACTGGGAGGGAAGCAGGGCAGCCCCAGGATTTATTGCTCCGATGCCTAAGCTCATGGTATGAAAGGGCACTGCGTTCTTTTCGTTGGTTTTGCTGTTTTTGTCATAAAGAACAGAGCTCTCATGAGAAGCACACGCCCTCGGGGATCCAACTCTTGCCCGAGGCAAAACCCATCACGGGCAATGACGGCCATGACCTGCCCCACAGCTCCGCTATGACAGGGGCAGGCGGCAGAAACCAACGATTTTGCGGGAAAGACATTGTCACTGCTTCTAGCGAAGCAGCTGTGTTAAATGACTTTAAATGACTCTCTACTCAATCCCTCCGGCTCTGCCTGGGTATTTCAGCATGAACGATAGAGAGGGCATTTCTGAGGCGCCATCTTTCTGCCATCATCTCCCCCCCACTGGAGCTCATGGTACTTTCCAGCTAGGCGGGTACAGGTGGCGGCGGGGCGGGGCCAGATTGGAACGTTCTGGAATGCGCGCGCGGCGCTGGGTAACCGCGGCAGCAGCAACGGCGGTGTGAGGGATGAGGTGGTTGTCATGATTCCAGTATGTGCTTCCCTGCTCCTGCGGGTAGGACTGCAGTATGTGCTTCCCTGTCTGCGCTGTGACACCCGCCCAGGTTCCCAGGGTGAGTTTTTCCCGCTGTCTAGTTTCGAGGTGCTGTACGGTGGGGTTCCTGTTCCCCCTACCCCAGCAGGAACCGGGGGTGGGGATGGTCCTTGAGGCCATACATCTCTTAAGCTCCTCCAGTTCAGTTGTTAACTGTGGTTTCTCCACTGGTAAGGTTAGTGTAAGCAAGTATAGCTTCAGGAAATGTGTTAGTTGCCAGTTGGGGATGTTGCTGCTTGGCTGTAGTAGTGTTGCCAAGGCAGGCTTGCATGGGAGAGAAGGAGTTGCGCTGGGGTGGTTGCAGCCGGGGTTTGTCTGGAGTTCAGTAAATACTCGAAGATACTCGTGGCTGGTATTTAAGTGACAGAAGCGGGTTTAATTCTGTGTTTTACGACCTGGGTGGTTTAAAGGCGGGTGTACACTGGCTGCAAATACCATAGGTATTTGATAACATAGATACCAAATATGTTCCACTTAATGCAGAACTGTGAAAAGACGCAAAATTATCTTGTCACAGTGTAACCATAAATAGCTTCCGTTAATTTATGGAAGATGGGCATACATCTTTATATGTAGTTCATTTGCACTTGAAGATGTTGTTTACAGTTTGTGGAGTAATTTGTAATAACCATAAAAATGATACTTCCGATAACCTTGGCTTCAACCAGGCATTAAAGAGGGATTGGGCTGCATTGATTTGTGCATTAGATTAATTAGACTAGGTTTCTTTCATAATTAAACTTGATTTTTATGTTCCTGATATTGTGACATGAGTTTTTACATGTTTGTTTATGATTTATTTTATTTTTTAAGCATCTGGTTTAGTCTTTCAAGGTTGGCTTGTACAAAGTAGATGAACTTAGAAAGATTTCTTGTGAGAGCTGTAAAAATGCTTACGTTACGAGCTCAGGTGCTTTTTAGAGCAACAGAATAATGGACCCTTAAGGGTTGATCTGCATGTGTGAGAGTGCATGTTAAGCCTACTGGAGTAAGCGGTATCAATAAGATTCAGCATGTGCACTGTAAATAGGACCTAAGACCCTAGTCTTTGTCAGAGTTCTCCTCCTTGCTATTCCCAGGGATAGGCACCTTACCACAGTCCCAGAGTGATGGAAAAGAGAAGCCAGTTCCCTGCCCCCCCATACATCCTGAAACTGTCCAGCGAACACAGGCCAAGAGCTTGGCTAATAGTTCAGTGTCAGGTTCCCAGCTGATTGCTGAGCTGGCAGCATCTCCTGTGCCCTCTGCAGACTGAAGCCATTTAAAGGATGCTCTCAATGGAAGACTGAAAAACCTGGACTTGAGGCTGTTTTAGAAAAAAACTTTGTATTTTTTGATTGGATTGGAGTTCATGAAAGATGGGAGTAGGGTCCTCTGTTGATGTTGAGAAGTTGTGGCATGTCCAGCCTCAGGCCTGGTATGAATTGTAATACAAAGCTATTTGCCCAAAGGCCCGTGTAACACCACCCCCAGGTCCAGCCTATTCCCCATTCAGACCTGTGTCCTGATGGCACTTGCCCTAGGCAGCACAGCTGTGTGGAAGAAGTGGCTTGTCCCTGGTGGTATAGACTTTGTACTACCAAAGTGTTCTGCTCAGTTCTGCAGGTTGTAAGTTTTCCTTAATTTACATAAGAATTACAGGAACCATTACTTTGCTTTGGATATAGGTACTAACTTAGGAATTACTCCCATTTTTACTTGTGAGGAAGCCACCTTGTCTTCTGGTATACTCCTTTCCTTCCTGACTCCTCTTTCCCTTTATTTTTTTCTTGACAGTGTTAACAAGCCCTAGCAGATTTGCTGAAGTTACCTCCAAGTGACATAATTCAAGCACTGGAGAGGTAAGATCTCATTTCTAAGCTGCAGTGAGTGGCTTTGTGTGCATCTGTGATGTGCATACCTGTCATCAGCTTACACATGCTCTAACAACACTGGGAAATTTGTGGGGTAGATTTTGATATTTCTGCTTGTATTATCAACTCTCCAGGAGAAATAGAGTCCTCTGAGAAGCTGGCATGCTGGTAGTCTGCTTGTGTCCTGTGCCACAGGAATATTTTCTGTGGCTTCTGATGGAAAGTTTATTAATGAGCATGAAGTACTGTGTTTTTTGATGGCTTTTCTGCATTCTTCTTTGCACTAATAATTGTCTGTGTGGTTGCCTGGAATAAGTGACTCAAATGATCACCCTGAGTCAAGGGCATTCGAGTGCACAGGGAAAATGCCTTGCTTAGATGAGAGGAAATGTTGGTTAAATGCTACTGTGCAAAGACTCTTCTTTGGTTATGGGCAGGTTGCTGGCTCAGGCCAGACCTTGCAATGATGTATGGGCTGAATTCTGTTCTAATACAGAAGTAAGTGGTCCTTTAGCAGGTGAGGAGGTGTTTCTACGTGTCTTGGATTTTGATTTAGTTTTCTTTGCATTTCAGATCCTTGATTCTTCATGAGTTAGCCTGTAGGGGCTTATTTATGGGAAACGCAGATGCTTCCTAAGATCCATTTTGGATAGGGAATATCAGTTTCAGGGCCCAGAAGTGGCTCGCCAGTTAGTCATCTGTGTGGGACAGGGTGCTGAACCATGTGACAGCAGAGTGATTTCCATGGCTGTTGCCAGGATTTGAGGGTCCCAAACAGGAAGCTGACCAGGTCAGAAGGCAGGTTCCTATAATGTTTATTTAAAAAGACCCGAAATGTGCGTGAAGTGGTTGTCTACGTTTGTTTTTGTAGTGAAATATAATTAAAAAAGATTTTTGAATTTTCTTCCCTGTTTATTTGCTTGCTGCTTGTTTTTTCCTAACGCCACCTCCTCCCCAATTTTATTTGTCTCTTGATTTTTGGAGTAAAAAAGTGTTCAGATACTAATGGGCTTTTACTCTTTTTATATGATTATACATGTAAATCATTAATAAAGAGTCTGGTTAGTCTTACTTGTTCATGTTTTAATCTTCCAGCTTTTGGGATGTCACTATTGCCATAATTTTTCAGGTCTAAATTTCTGAAAGCAAATTGAGTTACCACCCTGTGCTTTCGAAAATGGGTCAAGGTAGTGAGGAGCTGTCAGACTGGGGGCTGGTGAAATGGTTTCCCTTTCCAGTCTGACTAGGGTGAGAAACTAGTGTTAATGGGGGAGCAGACTATAGTGGTGAAAGTTCTAGCTGAAAACCAATAAAGTGCTTGGGGAATTAATGAAACAAGTGATTTTATGATAGAGTTTTATAGCATGGTATAAACAGCACGAGTTTGACATAGAGTGGTAGAAAAATGATCAGTTTGTGATGGTGCTTTGTATTACAAGTCTCTGGATATGTCAAAATAGTGTTTTATGGCAGGAGGAAACACAGAAGATCTGCGGGAGTTTGTGGTGTAAGTAAAGAGATAATGGTCATAGCAGAAAACTGTGAGGTGGCAAAAAGCATTGGGTGAGGAAGCAAAGCTCTGAACTCTGTCCTTATGATTATGGCTCCTGCTGGAGGAGAAACATAGTCTGCATGAATAAACTTCAGAGTAATCAAAATACTTCTCCATTTTCAAATATGTCCAAAAGTTCAGAGTTGCTGATGCCTTTGGATTTTTCATTGAGAACTGTTGAAGGTGGTGTGTTTTCTGGGCAGAAATACTTGAAGGCAAGTAACTGAGGGAGAGATGAAGTGGGTGGAAGAGACACATGACCCAAATGAACATATTCAGGGATTGGGTCTTTTTTGCTGTCTCCCTGAAGCACAAGCCTTGCAGGTCAGATCTTTGTAAGCATATAAAACTCTTGTCCCTCTTACCAGAAGACCTTAAAATAATTTTACAAGCTGTGTGTAATCCCAGTAAAGTTGGGGTGTGAATTTTTATGTGCATACTAGGTCTGAGACTGTAAATTCTTTCTGATTACATCTGCTTGAGTGTATGTAACACCAGAAATGACTGTTCTTTGTGTGCAGTGAAGGTTGTAAAGCTGTGTTATCTTATATCTGCTCATAGCAAGTTCGTAGTGTTGTATGCAAATTTAGTATCGTTGCCCCATTTATGGGTAATAACATCTCCCTGGATAGAGCTAGTAGAGGTCTTTCCCTTTTCATTTCCATTTCTTCTTGGACAGAAGTGTTTTCCTGACTTATTTTATACCAGCTGCTAGTTCCTTGTCCTAATGTCAGTGTGGCATTGGCCTTGCAGCAATCCTCTGTGTTTACGCTGTTTCCTGATGTTTGTGTGTTCACAAAAGTCTTTATTGCTGTATGTGTTTGGCTTGTTTTCAGGAAGGAAGCCCATAATGCTCTCCAGGCTTCCACTTACAGAATAAGCAGATGAGGTCTGCCCTGTTTTTTTTCTTTTGCCTTTGCTGACATGCTTTACATGTAAAACAGTGCCCTGTCTGGACTTGAGGTGTTTCAGCTGCTTTCAACTCCCACCTTCTTTATTTAGTCAAAGTGGCTTCTGGGGTGTCAAAGAAACCTGCAGTTTTTTAAAATCTTTTCTGATATAATGTTTCTTTTTCCCATTTTGCCAACTCTTTCTGCTTTGTTGCCTTCATCCCTCCTATGAATTTGACACCTTTGTAATTTAATCTCCCAGTCAATGTCTTGCCTTACATCTGGAGCATGCCAATTACATTACACTTCTCGCTTAGCACATGTGCTTCTAATTCTGTATTGTCACACACTAACTCCAAGTGTTGCTACGGATCATGTTTATGCTTCAATCCTTCATTGCCTGCTGCAAGGAAGGCGAAGTAGAAGGGTGCAGTGCATTCACCCTGCCTCTGTTAACAGTGTTGGATGCTTCCTAGTGAACCAAAGGGGGTCCTATGACAAATATTTTTGTTCATGACCTTCACTGGGGTAAACAGTCTTCCAGATAGGAGTCTCCCAATGGGATCCTACATGCTACCTTGTTTGGGTGCAGAATTGTAATCCTGAATTGAAAGTTACATTGTTTCAATGCTGACTTCTGCCATTACTTCCAGTATTATGTTCTACTGTCTGCACCAGCTCCAAAATAGCTGCCTGTGCTCTGTGGCTGCTACTGTAAGCTGCTTTTTTTGATAAGGGGAAGTAGAGTGTGAAAGATGAGGGTGCTTCTCCTGCCCTTGTTATTAATGTGAGTTGTTCCATGTGTAGGAGAGTTAGAAAATCCAGGTCCTTCAAGGTTTGTTTCCACTAGCCAGGATCTCTGGTATGTAAGAGTGATCTACGAGTGGTATGTGATGAAGGCTGCAGTGTGAGTTCATCCCTCTCAGTCATGAAAACAATTGCTCTCTTCTATCTGGCCATGTGTTTTCATGACTTTTGGTGGACAACCAGTTTTATATAAATCCAACAGAGATGTAGTAATGAATGACACAGGTTGTTGGGTGGGGCAGACAGACTTTGTGGTTGCTTAAACCTTGTTTCCCTAAGAAAACAAATTTAAAATCAAAATGCCTCCGGGTGTGGTAAGACATACGAAAAATATTTGCATAAGGAATCGACGATTCCCTAATTGTGGCATTTTCCATGTCTTGAAACCATTTAAAAGCTTTTTCTGTAACCACTAGCTCTGTGGCATGCTGGCTAGTGTATCTGGCCAGTACTGCTGCTCTGACTGATGTGGAGGCCAGGTTTCATTCATACAGCAGTAACTACTCAGTCTTGACAGCCTCCATAACGACCCTGATTCTGGAATCCTCTCTTGATTTCTGAGCTTTGGGCAATACCCCTGGAGAGCAGAGGCCAAATACGTATCATAGATCAGTCAGTATGATTGCTAATGTCCTGAATAACAGCTTTCTTGAGGTCACTCCAGTCTCCATGAACTAAAAATTGAGGATAGTAATTCAGGGGCTACAGGACCTGCCTACAAAGACCACGAAACATACTGGAGAAATACTAGAGGGCTGCTCAGTGTGTCCTTCAGGAGTAATAGCACTTTAATAATCCATATGGCATGTTAATAGCACACATCTCTGTAGCTTACCATATAGATGAATCTGGCAGCTACCTCAGCTTGCTTCAGTTAAAAGATATTAAGAGTCCTCTGTGACATGCTGTCCCTTTAAAGCTGCTGCAGTACTGGATCTATCTTATAGGATGTATTTATTCTCTTACATGATTAGCACTCTCTTTCTTTGTCCTTCAGCAGTTGATTCCTTTCAACCTGGGGACTCTGCCTGAGAGGCTTGGGAGAATTCCCAGGTGTTACATGTGTATGAGTATGGTTATGAGGAGGCATATTAGTTCTTGAGAGTGGATCTTTTTTACTGCAGTAATAAATCTTCAGAGGTAGCAAACAATGTGGATTTATATACAACCAGATTAAAGTTTGGGAATAAGAATATAATTGCTGGCACACCTGTCTTTTTTGATCATACACAGTGTTCAGCTTAGGTAATGACAGGCTTATCTCTGTATTTGAAAGCCAATGCCGTGTTGCATTTACAGCTTAATACAAATAAGCAGAATTCTTCTGTGCTTCAGTGAGTGAGTGTAATTGCTGGCAGATGTGAGTTTTAGGTTAGCATTCCCAAATTGCCCACCATTTATAGAGCTCCCCTGAAACCACACTGCAGCACAAGCCTCTGGTGATGGGAGGGTGAAGGCTGCATTGCTGTAATATGAACAGGCAGTGGAGGCAAGACTTTTCCTCCTTGGAAAAGCCAACACTGTGATACCCCTAATGTCTCACCATGCTGGCAGGCAG
>JBCJKH010072521.1:26737-45925 GCA_039877255.1 Loriculus beryllinus | reverse complement strand
CTGCCCAGGGCAGGGCTGCAGGCACCGGCCCTGCAAGGGTTCACACAGCGTGGAGACGAGGCCTCAGTGCCATGAGGTAGGGGTGGCCTTGGCAGGGCTGGGAATGGTTGGACTGGATGAGCTTAAAGGGCTTTTCCAACCTGGTTGATTCTGTGATTTTATAATAAAGGCCTGTTTCTTCTGCATCAACAAGGAGATTGAAAGAAAGGATGCATCCAAATTCTACATCCTTTTTGTTCAGCCTAGCAAACAATAGAGACCTTGCTATGCCCAGGTCCCTAACGTGACATACTATGTTTAGTCCTTGCAGCTCCGTGTTTTTTATCTGCAGCTCCACTATTTCTCTGATTCATTTCAAAAACTTTGATAATTAAAACAGTTCAGAGTTTGGCCAATGTTTCAGTAAGTCTCTAAAACACCCATTAGCAGCATCTACACAATTGTCTGTAATAAGATTACTAACCCATCTGCATGTAAAGCTCCTTGACTGCTAGAAGCAGCCTAACCACAGAAGCAGGGTTCTGCACCATTTAGTATTTGCTCCTTTACTTCTTCAATTAGTCCCTTCCAGTAGCCAGACAAGACCTTGTTTAAAACTATCTCCCACAATTCCACATTACACTTCAGCCTACACTACAGATTAACCTTAAATCTAGCTGAAACTAGAGTTCTGTTTAGATGTAGGCACACTTCCCTGACTGACGCTGACACTGCTCTTCTCCTGCTACATAAACCCTAAGAATTCTGCTCAGCAAAAACCAATACAAACACCATTTTATTTTCAGAGAACTGCAGTCAACTGGTATCAACCTACACGTTATAGAAGACTTGAAGGACAAAGGCAAAACAAATATTTACCTGGCAGTATCAGATCAACATATTTATGCCCCCCAAAATCCTATTTAAATTCCCCAACTTTAGGTAGCAGACAGACCCATCATTTTTAAGCAATGCAAATTTTTCACCATTTTCTCCAACTTTGCAAATAGTTTGTTTCAAGGGAAAGATATGTGGAGTTCTGTCAGCCTAATTCCCAGAAGCTGCAGTCAGATGTCCAGGTGGTAATAATAATACGTCAGTTACCCTGTGTGCACATGTATATCTCATTTTCTGCGTTTATTTTGTAACCCTACTGGATAAAATAGTATGAAATGAAAAGAGCAGCTAAACTCAAGCTGTTAAGACATGCAAATACCATTTCTTAAAGAAAGTAAATTCATCTTTCCCAGGAGTTACAATAAGCATTCACTATCAAATTATCTGAAATAAGAGCAGCATTCAGTTAGGTACAACTACCTAAGAATTTCCTATATGGTAGTTTTCATTAAACCTAAGTCATACATTACCCAAGTGCTCCTTAATAAACCAGAGCTAACTTTAAATGTCATCCTATAGCCTGTAAAGGCAAAAAGCTCAGTCACCTTCTACAAGCCACTGATGACCAGAGTTCTATGAAAACCATTCTTAAAACTTCTTCAGCCAAGCCCTTAAGCACATGAAAAACTCTTAGCCCTGCTGAAGTCCCAGAACTGTATAATGTACTTTTAAAACAGGATTTTTGCCAAAGTAAAGACTGAGATTTAACAGGAACAAAGCAACCCAAAGTTTAAGCAAACGCCTAAAAATAGCTGTTTCTTTTGTGAGGCACAATATTGTGGGCTTCTTCCTGTGTGTTCAATTAATCAAAAAATCCTTTTAAGCAAGGATTAAATTGCAATTTCTACCAGGAAACCCTAGCAACATATACTATTTAAATGGATTTCTGGGCTGAATAAACTCTTGCCTCTGTTTTTGTACCCAATTATGAACACAAGAATGTACTTCCCAGTTACAATGAAAGATGCATTGTAAGTGAAATAAATGTATGTTCCTCTTTCCCTGTATGATACAGCATTCTTCTGATGTTTTTAATCATGCCTGAAATGCAGGGGGAAAACTTCTTATTCCATAAAATAAGTGTGCTGCTAAAATAGAGGAAGGTTTTTATCTTTTCAATATACTACTAGGAAAAAAAAACTGAATCACAAGTCTGTGGTAGACATTTAACGCCTCATGAATTAGGTTGAGTTATGTCCTATACATGAGGTAAACTTAACCCCACTCACTCATAGCTCTCAAAACTCTAAGTATTTGCTCAGATGGCAGACAAATGTGCTACCCGTTATTATAATATATGTTTGTATAAACAGACATACAGTGGAGTCACAGATTCAAAACAGGCACAACTCCCATGCTTACCAAGTCTGACAGATGCTCAAGATGCCATCTAGCAGATTTCCACATCCTAACGTTCAACTGGATGATCTTCACCACAGCCATCATCAGACTGTTCCTAGATATCACCAGACAACTCCCTCTGATGTCATAATATTCCAGCCAGTGAGAATGGGAAAGAGGAAACTTCACTATCTGCAGATAAATACATTCAGAGCAGGTAAAGCCAGAGAGTTCTTTCTAGATAATTGCAATTTGGTTGAATGACAACCTGTGTCTTGGTCCTCACCTCCCTACCTGATGCCTATTAGCTCACTCTAAGATGTTGTATTCTCAAACTCATCCCAGATAAAGCAATTAACAGGTGGGATACAGATGGCTCAGCAGTGGCACACACATAGCCAGCAGCAGTACATCTCTCCCACATAGGTGTTTCATTTTTCATTTGTCATTTCCATTGACTTTGGACTAGCCAGCACAAAGTCATCTTCTGGGAGCTGAGGTGTGTATTCATTCTTGAAGGGCAAGAGAAGTTCATTAATCCTCTTCACTTCTCTACCCTTAGTAGGAAAGGCTCCATCTTCATTTAAAAATCAAGATAAACAGTGAACTCTGGAATGAAATACAGAGCAGATGGATGGATAACCTAGGTAAGTTCTATATCCTTTGATGGAGAAGTCAAACACCACAATGGACTGCAGAGGACATAAAAATGTAGAAGTCATCTACTTCTGATGAAATACAGGCAGCAACAGTGACACTTTCTTGATAGCTCTCAGCCAATGCACCTTAAATAAATCATCAATTCCCAGCTGCAGCTCATAGAGCAGCTTCCACCCTCATCCTTTCCCCGGGGACTTCCCTTTCCTGTGTTTGCTAACAAGCTTGCAACTAGACCCACATGGACCTTCATTAGATGTGTATTAGCACACTTATGCAAAGAATGCTCATTTTGCAACAGATTTCAACCACTTGCTCATAATCGGCACAAGAATGACACTGGTGGTCTAGAAGCAATTATACCAAATTCTTACACCACTAAACTAATACACCATTTAAACTAATACAGTTTAAATGTTAAAGAACCTTGTTGTTGACCTGTGTCACAGGTCAAACTTCACTGTGAAATGACAACCTCATCCTTGAAAATCCTGTTCTTTTTGCTACTATTCCTTCTTCATATACTGAAATACGGCCCCAGAATTAGGGTGGGAACACGCTAAGAATCTTGAATAAAATAAAGCTCTTGAAGTATTATTAAAAATCAAATCACTGCAATAAATTTCTTGTGTGTAGATGGGATGAGGATACATCAAACCACCCAATTAATATTGATGTATTCACATTTTCTAAAACACCTGATTAAGTTATTTAAAACCAAAACAATTTTTAAATTCACCTCAGGCAACTGGGAATCCTTTGGAAACACATAAAACAAATCTGAGAAGCTAAATCAGCAAAGATAACAGTCTTAGAAGGTAACTTCTTCCTAAGCTCAGAAGGACATCCAATTATTACCACCCAAAAATTTATTGCTTAACAGAGATATGTGAATGAGCAGATGGAAAACATAGAAGAAATTCATAAAGCACCAAAGCTAGTGGCTGTCACAGAAATCCCATGAGAAATTACATTTATATGTAATATATACATAAATATTTATAAGTTTATAGCCCTTGAAATATTTGAAAAGCTTTCCAATAAATATTCAATTCAGCATGATACCATTCCACCTTAGACAAAATAATGGCACATAAACCAAAATGAGCAGCTGTATTAGAAAACAGTTACCATCCAGCTTAAGTAAAAAATATTATTTTAAAGATGGCAATTGTTAAGTAATGCCAAAAAAAAAGAAAGCCAAGCCCCATATTTGATGCTATCCTTAGGAATAATGGCAGCAGCACAGTCCGGGTAAGGAATAACTAACTCTTCAACTGCTTTGTGGAACAAATCTTTGGTCTATTTGCAGAGGACAGATACAACTCTCTGAAACCACCCTTAAAAGTGCTGGCTCAGTTGAGCAGCCAGAGAAGAGAGAATGAATAACGTGGACATCAGAACAACACAGTGAAGCACGTTGGCTGGGGTCCACAAGGAAGTTCAAGCCACCATGGCCTTGATGTTCTTGTTCTGTAGCCAAGCAGATAAGTTCTGCCTCCAAAGCTGCAAATTTCATATTCTTCGTAAGTGCTGGATTCAATTAAACAGGTTTCAGCTCAATGCTAACTAGGTGCATCACTAGTATTAAAAGCTCACTGTGGCTCCCACTGCCAAAACTTCCACATAAACTAAGCAAACTTGCTTATAATAGCAGGAAGAAACTGGATCTTTCCAAATGCTGAGGCTCAGCCAAATGCATCCCAGAGTCCTGTGTTGCCATGAACCAGCCAACCGTCATTTGAACTGAGGCTGGGGCTGGTTTCCACATTGCTTTGTTTATATTGACTGCATTTATGATGCCTCAGAAGTTGCCAGTAAAATATTTATTTAGCAGTTAAAATGTTCTGCAAATGATTTTGCTGTCCCAAAAGATAAATATTTCTCAGCATGCTGAAATGATACATTGATGTTTTTGTTAAGGAAATTGCATGTTGATAAAATTTTCTCGGATTACACTTGGTCGTTCCTTTGTATTTGAAGTGGCCACATTAATTTCTTTGTGATATTTATTGTAATTGTAAATTGCACTGAGATTAGGAACATTAAACTTACCATAAAATGAAACACATTTCAAGTATTTCCGAGTCATCTATTTAAGGGCTTGAGGACACTTTTGATCCTTCAGGTGGATTGGAGTGCTCTAAACTTACAGAACAAGGGTCCAATATAAACCAGATTCCTACTTTAAATTTTCAGGGAGATATTTTCTTTTCTTCTTCCGTTTTTTTTTTTTTTTTTTTTTTTTGAGAGGATTTTGGGATTTTTTTCCCCCCTCTCTTTCCTTCTTTTTTAATCTGCAAATATACACTTTGAGGTGTCCCTGCACTGCAAAATTTCAATCTGAATGTGGGGTTTACAACAGATTTATGCAAGCTATTAAATAAAAATAGGCACCACACTGCAATCTTCATACCCTCCTTCTACTTCCTTTAACCTCAAAACAACATTCACATCCATGGTTTTAGTTGAGCTTGCCTGCTTAAAGGCAACAGTACTTCTCTAGACAAGGCCAGAAACTTGCAAATGAGCAAAGGCTGTCAGTGCCTCAGATCATCATGGAATCCCAGATCGGTTTGTGTTGGGCTTTGGTTGCTAGCATGTGCTGAGGACTGTGAACTTAAAGCATTGCAATTGCAATCCAAAAGCTGTGGTTAGCAACCCATGATACAATCACACCTTCAGTTTGCTGTGTGAACTTATCCTGAGGGGGAACATGTGTTGCACTCTGTGTACGGAGTAAAGGCGGATGAGCCAACATTCCAGAAAAGATGGAGCTAGTTACAACATGTGAAACTCCATACTACTGTGGGTTATTTAGAAGCAGCCCAGGTATTCACAGGTAACACAGAGTTGTGCTGAGCACACACATGAATACAGGAGTTGGTAATATTTTTCATGTAAATATACTTGGCAAAAGATACTGGCAAAAATAATCCATTTTCTAGTCAGTCAGAACTGATGCCATTGACTCCCTGTGCCTTGATATTTAAAATACTGCTGACTGCTGCTGTGTTGATACAAATAATGCAAATCCACACACTTTCTGACAGTGAAAACCACAGGAAAACAGAGGCTCCAGGGCCAAGCAGTCTGTTGTAGCAGGAAATGTTTCCAGAACAAAAAGTGACTGGGTCATGCATAAGCTTTGCGATAGCAGTTGTTTTGGCAGCTGAATAGTCTGTTGGGGGAGGCAGATCAGTTCATCTCCCTTGACCTAGAGTATTCTTCCCTTTATTAATTGGCTGCTTTGACTTGCTGGTTTTGGTCCCCAGGTTTTGTTTACTTTTAAACTTTCTATTGTAAGAAAAGAAAGATGTATGACAGAAGGGGCCACAGGACTCTGCGGGCAGAAATGCCTCTCCGTTGGCAATGTCTGATTTTTCAGTAACCTTGTCATATGTTATATGAATGGGCTAGGCGATAAACCCCAATCCAGGCGTAGGTCACTGTTATTGCAACAATCCTTCTAGCTTTACTGACTTTAAATACACAGATAATTTTCAAGCAAGCAGAGATCTCATGGGAGGTGGGGGTGTGTCAAGGCATGGAATCTAACTTCCATACCAGTTTCCAGGACTTTCCCTTCTGAAGCCTAAATCGTTGAAATGTGAACATTCCTGAGTTAACAAGAACACATCTCTCCTTCCAAGCCACCCACCAAAAGTCTTCAAACAAACAGAAGAAGTGATTCATGGTGATATGAGCTCCCCTGACACATGCACAGCCAAGACTAATATTATGGTACAATATGGGATTTTGATTAAACAGAATGTTTTGGTACTTACATTTGACAAGTTTTTGTGTAAGTCAATGGTGTCAAGCTATGCATGTGAGTCAGAAAACTTTCATTTGTTCCAAGGCTGAGTGTTCATGGGATTTTTTCTCCTTTCACTTGTTTCTCTGGCAAGAGGCAGCTTACACCATCATTGTAACACCTGAATGTACATGGTAAATCCAGACTGTCTGGCTGAACCTGCAAGGGGATGCAACAAGTAAGGGAGATCTCACTGGAGAGGTGCAAGAGCAGTGCTTTAGCTCAGTGGAGAGCTTGAGTGTGACTGGACTGATTTTACAGCATGCCTCAGGAGCCTAGAGCATGGGGAGAGAGTACTGGAATGACTAAGAGGCTTTGAAATGGATTTGCCAGGTGCAGGTAGGCTTGCTAGCCTGGCTTCAGTGCCTCTTCTGTGGGAAGCAGGTTCAGATTGAGCAGGAGGAAGCAGAATGAATAAGCATGGGTCAGGAGTGAGCCCTAAGCCAAGAGTGACAGTCCTGGTACTACTGGAGGAGATGACTGACCACAAGATGAATGAGCACAGGGAGGTAGTAACAAAGATCTAGCTCAGACAGGGTCTTTTTCAAGACAAGCCTCATCTAGAGGAAGGTTGATAACCAGTGAAGCAGACCAGATGATCAACTCACATCACTCACCCAATCCAATTATTTAGCAGACAAAATATAGTAGGCAGTGGCCATTTGGAGGGACAGGGCAACCAGATGTTGCAACTTCTAGATGCAGAACTGCCTGAAGAGATGGATTTTGTAGAAAGTGAGTAGGTGTGTCTTGTTAGGATGTCCCACATATGACTGGCTGAAGCACAATCCTATGAGAGTGATCATCAGCTGAGAAAACAGCTGTCACAGGAATTCTACCATGAAATAACTGTGAACGACTTCAGCTTTCCAAGAGGGTATGAATCCTGACTAGCATAAGTAAGGATCAAGACTTTCATTGGATTGCCTCACTGATGTTTTCATACGCTTTAAATTTTCTCAATTTTTAAGATCTGCATACTGAATTACATAAATCATTGATAAAAGCCTGTATGAATTCAACCTGCTCGTAACTGCTACATCCTATTGCCTGTACATCTTGATCAAACTGTAAGAAAGGCCGAAAGTTCAAGATCAAAGCAAGCAGGAAACTTCTAGTGTGGCCAGATTGGTAAAAACATGTGCTTATCGCCGTGTTTGTATAATAACTCATGTCCTGGCTGTCAGAAGACAACTGATACTTGTGTCATTCTGCACACTGCAGTTTGCTGGGGTAGCTAGGGTGCTGTAGTTTCAAGAAAGAACATGCACCAGGACTTCAAGGGCATTAATTGCAAGTGACAGCCAAGATTCTGCTCTTCATACTGCTCTTCATTTGTGCTGTTCAAAGTGATTCCTGCCGTGGATCTTAGCCAAGATAAGGTTTATTTTAACTAATGTCCCCTGTAGCCCTAATTTATTACTCTGGGCTTTTATTACCAAGATGTTAAAGACTACCTTTCCTTTGTATCTTTAAATAGCACCATGTTATGATTTGTGTTTTAATACTTCTGTCACTGTAAACTCTTGATGCACTGAGATCTGTGTAGCATTTAAAAGACAGATACTTTATCAAAAAAGTTTGTGGGCATGTTGAATTAGAGCAGTGTTCTGAAAAGAAGAAACCTTGTCTCCTTTTTGAGGCAACAAAGGCAAGGATAAAATAGTTAAACTTCCCACTGAGTTGTTTTTATTGCTGGAAATATACTTGCTCTCCTTGAATAACAATTTGAGACTTCAAGCAGTGCATAAAAATTAAGTACTTAAAAGCAATCTTCGTTTTTGAAACAGACACTCACTCAGCATGGTCAGCCTATGAAGTTTGGATATGCAATATGAATTCAGACAGTAAAAGATCTCAGAAGAAAGAGAATTCCCTTGCAGCAGTTACCTTAAGGTATTTTGAACTTCAACCTGGCAGGTCCTTTTGTAGCTAAAATCTATGCTGAGGCCTCACACCTGCACTATATCATTATCACAGTTCATCACCACTATGCTGTACCTTGGCCACTGCTTTGTGAGAAGAGTGTATTGTGGAAAATGTAATCTATGCCCAAGAAGAAACTTTGGAAGACAGATGATGAGCATCTTTCCAGGAGATGGTCTTGTTTTCACTTCCTCCACTCTCTGATAAAGATTCATCAGCAGCTGTTACAAGTCCCTGTTGCTGGAGGCCAGTGAGAGCCTGGACCTAATATTCAGCCTGTTGCCCCATGCTGAACTGATACCTGCCCAAATTTGACTTTGCTTTCACTGCTGCTAGGAGTGAGAGACATGTAGCACATACAACACAATCAAAAAAATAGATGAAATCTCCATTGCTGTGCTTCTTTTCCTCCCTAAAAGTTGAGCTAGTTTAGACCAATGAAACAAAAGTAGTAGTCAATGGAAACCACATGAATTTGAGGAGCAAAAGCAAGTTACAATCATAGCTAGATATCAGCACAGCCCCAGCAAAGACAATTCACCATTAATATTAGACTGTATTTGGATATTACATATACCTGCGTAACTTTTCTGTCCACCATAGCTTCTTTCATCCCTGTTCTCTTTTCTCAAAGCGGCTGAGGCAATAGTACTGCAGCAACTGGGGTGCTTTAAGGGTGTAGAATTTGAGGTTTGTGGAGAGAGGAATTAGCCTATATTAGATTTTTAAGGAGAGGAGTTAGTTTATATTAGGTCTGCTCATGTTATCAAAAAAAGATGTATGCTTTCAGCTTCAGAAGTTCTTGACTTTCACAGAATTGGGCATTTGAAATGAAGAGATAATGTTAAATTCTGTCTTATCAAGTATGGACCCAAAAATTCCTCTTACTTAAGCTGTGAAAATTGATTTACCTTTGATGATTATCAAAGGCCAGCAGTCAACAACTTGTAACACAGGAACATATTTTGAATGGCGCATAATGCAGTCTGGGACAGTGCTGGGAAATTCTGCAGTTTGAAAATTCGTCTATAGAAGGCAAAGGTTTCTAGTGGCATCCTTTGAATTTAGAGGACACAGACAATCCCTGCCCTTTAGAGGCAAGGTACTGCCAACTGATTGATTGGTATTGTCTTGCCTCTCTGTGAGGCATTGTGCTTTAGGTTCCACTGAACCTCTACCAGAGCTGCTCTTA
The DNA here is from genome assembly GCA_039877255.1 of Loriculus beryllinus. Taxonomy (NCBI): domain Eukaryota; kingdom Metazoa; phylum Chordata; class Aves; order Psittaciformes; family Psittacidae; genus Loriculus; species Loriculus beryllinus. The sequence goes on along the minus strand of JBCJKH010072521.1, from coordinate 36,116 downwards.
AGCTCTAAATAGAGGAATAAAAAAAATCTTAGCATGTGATCTTAAAAAAATTTCTTCTCCAGCTTTAGAGCTCAACCACCTTGGAGGATGATACATTTATATGGGCTCAAACACAGTTTTTAATTGAAGCTGTTAAGGCTCCATAATGAACAGTGCTTCTAAAATTTGGTATATGTCCTCTGAATCACATCATATCCTGAGATCTGTATTGTATCAAGTTGCCTTTTTACAGCTCTAGGGTAAAAACTTAAAAGCAAAGCATTTTTAAAAGGCTGAATGAAAGAAAGGAAACACAAAGAGCTCTGTCTGGCTCACGGCCAGGCCAAGGTTGCTCTCTGGATAATATTCTGAAACAAATCACAAAATATGGAGACTTGCCATGTCATCAGTTATTTTTAGCAGAGTGAAGAAGAACAAACTCACTTTTATGAAATATGTAAGATTAAAGGTGCAGCCATAAAATTAACTTCTGTTTAGGTTTGTTCCTTGAACTATTGGTTTTGAACACTGTGATTTGCATTTTACATATTCCTTGTTGCTATCTGCTGTTCTGTATATAAGTTCAAAATATACCATGTTTTTATCTAGTAAAAGTGGTAAGTTTGACTAAACTACTCTATAATTAAAATGTACTATGAAAAAAGGAGAGCTAGAATAATTTGAAAATCCTGTACAGTTCCACACATTTTTAAAGGCCTTGCATTTCTGTACCTCAAGTGGCAGCTTGCGTGATGATTTCATAAAATTTCAAGTGGTGATATCCAATGATCCACTCATTCATACCTTGCTAGGTTAATACATAATGTATTTTTGGCCTCTGGCCCTAATTCAGAAGATATTTTATTCTTTTCAAGTACCATAGTTCTTAATCTGTACATGCTTTAGACTTTAATGGATCTCAAGTTGTGATGGTATTCATGTAGATATTGATCAGCTTATGTGAAGAACCATAGGCGCATGAAGTGACATTCTAGAAACCAACCTTGCTGTGAGACACAGAATCAGACCTGCTGATGTGGGAGGCAAATACTGATGTCAGTGGCAGTCACTCAGTTATGCCAGCTCAAGGTGAGAGCGAATGACAGTCTGTTAATCAGTTCAAGAGCTGTAGCCCAGGCCTTTCTCTTTTTCCTCGCACTCTAACTAATGTCCAATGTTAAACAGTTATTCCAAACTTTCATTGAATTTGGTGTAGCCAGTTTGCTGACTAAAAAAATCCCTGCTGCAGCACAGTCCCAACCTGACTTCAAACTAGTTTTCTTCCAACAAGTCATACCACACTGTCCAGGATGTTGCCCTCTATCAAAATGATTTTTCTCCTTTAAACCAAGGTAAATAAAACTGATGAAAGGCCATATATTCATGCTGGTAAAAATAACTGCTCTGTAAAAGTAAGGAAATATTTCTGATGCGAACAGTGGCTCCTGATTGCTGAAGATTTTCTTAACAACAGGGTGTGGGCACCATGTTAGCGGAAGGAGTGGGCAGCTGCTCCTGCACTCATGACTGGATGCATTTGCTAGTGAGTGCTAACAGGAAAGAGGAAGGAGAGGAAGAGGGGTATACAATTTTATTTTAGTTTTTAGTTCTTTGGAAATTCAAACTGCTGACTACTGCAATACTCAACGAGCGAGTTCCAGTGTGTGTGCAAGGCTCTACTGGCACATGAAGGACCTCTTCTGTTTTTCCACAAGCAACCTGAGACTAATTCAACTGAGATTCATGTTGCTGAAGTAAGGAGGAGAGTCAAATATGATGTTTTGCTTTCTTTTTTCAATTGAGCTTTTCCAGGAAGTTTTCACTTACATGAAATGCAAGATGTCCCCTTGCATTTAACTTTAAGTGCTGTTGGCAGAAATATTCCAGTTTAATTAAGATGGTAAAAGAGACTGCTACTTTTAATGTAGGAGGAGGGCTACTTTCAAGGATAGCTACAGCAGAAATAGCTTCCTCCAGAAGAAATGAAATAGCTGGGGTAAAAGGACATAGTGCAAATGAGGATTAAATAGCAACACAAAGGAAGAATAAGGAACAGATCAGTGAAGAGGAAGACCAATAAAACAGAGTGTGAGTAACAGGTTTAAAGAAAATGGCTTCTCATGCAAGAATCGTTAATACTAGGCTATCTCTCCGACAATAGTTTACTGTGTAAGGAAACTGTGATCACTGTGAAATTACGATTTGGAAACTGGAAGGTGAAATGTTCTAACTTAAAATGTAGCTCACTTCATTAAAAAGCCTGAGATCTCAAAAAGAAGCTATTTTTTTAAAGATCAGATTGTAGGTGCACAGGAAGATGGAACTATGTATGGAGAAAAGTTCAGAAGAAATGAGAAAAATAAAGTTAGAAGTTAACATCCAAAGCATTTCTTTATGAATTGGAAAACAGTTCCTCAGATTGAATGCATCAAAACCCTTAAAGAAATTGGTGAGAAATTTCCAGTGCTAAACATTACATTTCTGCAATTTGCAGTGAATGACCATGTGTGCGTAATAACAGCCATCTTGAATAAGAGAAAGAAGGTCAAACTGAAAAATTAAAGAAGGAAAAAAAAAATAAAGGACGAAGGGGAAAAAAGAACCTCTGCAAATAAATGTAAGAAAGAATGCATGAAAAATCAGCTTGTCAGAGGGGAAAGGGACTGAAGAGCAGGATGGAAAAATCTGACAATTCAGATATATAGCTGGTAATGAGGCAGTTCCTGGGTGTCCTTACCCTGCTCCAGGGATGTGGGGAGGTCAGAACCCCACTCAGATTAGACAAGGATCAAAGACTTCCAAAAGCCGCATAAAGCAAATTTTTCTTTCTAACACGGTTTGGGATGCCTCTCAGCTAGTCCCATGTATACAAATGGAGTTTAAGGAAGAGAAATGGAATGGAAAGACTGAGGAGGAGAACACAAACAGGGGAAATGGAGCTATTTTTTTCCCCCCAGTATAATGTCAAAGTGATGAAATGCAATTAATATTGATCCTCTGTGATTCAGGAACTGCCTGTAGCAGCTTCTTTGAATCCATATGCCACTTGCACAGCTGCTGTTGGTTTTCTGAGGGCACAGAAATGCATCGAGCACCACAAACCATGCAGAAGAGAAAAGGTATCACTGGGCATTGCTATGATGGCGGAGCTGAATAGAGACAATGGTTTTGGCAAGTGCATTTAAATAGATGTCTATCATAGCAATGCTTTAAATTGTTCGGAACTGGGGAAGGAATTCATGAAGTTGCTAACACATACAGCCATGTTTGGGAGCACTCTGGTAGATGGAATATATCATAACTCCAAGTTCATCATGAAGTTCATCATCTGTGTCACTTGCATGCATCCTCATATAAAACCTCCTAGAAAACCATGTCCTGGAAAGCTGGAGGCAAAAGCAGATCCTGCAGGCTGTCAAAGAGCTGTTGCTGATATATCTCTGCCCATCAATTTTCATGACAAAGTTGCCACCTCTCTTCCCAGCCAAGGTAAGGCCCTACATGTCACCATCTCCCAGCCCATCTGTCCTATCAAATTGGCTTTTCTCCCTCTGTCTGTTTTGTGTTCTGCTGGCATATGCAGGTTTTAATCCCTCCACCTGATTAGTTAGGAGAAAAAACAGCCTTAATCTGATAAGAGCAGGATAATGCAGCACTGCAAAGATAGGATGATTTAATTATTGAATAATTTTCATTTATTTACTTATTTATGTGCTCTTCAGCAGAATGCAATGGTTTTTTGTTTCCAAGAAACTAAAATGTTGTCCTAAAAGCACACTGGATTTAAGACCACTTTAGGAAATCCTGATATTCACCAGTAAGAAAAGATTTCTCTGAGTGTATTGTGGTAACGTGTTTTTATGCTGGTGTTTTTAACGGACTTAGCTTATCCTTGGCTTGTCTTTTCTTGGCTCAATTTGACCAGCCTGGGAAATTTTGTACATTCAGAAAAACAAAACATAGGCAAGTGTTCCCTTATTAGTAAAAGTAGCTGCCTCCAAAAAAATTTCCTTGTAATTATTTCTACAATGACTTGGATGAAATAACTTGCAGATTGAAAGCCTAAATTGACAACATATCAAATATTTGTGTTAAACCAAAGTGATTTATGCAGGCCTCAACATGTTGATCCTTGCCTCAGAGCAGCTGTGAATTTGAAGACCTATTCCTTTAAGCTGTCTAAGTAACCTTATTAGACGCCTTGTGAAACAGGTGTTTAATAGACAATCTCTTTGCACTGAGGTGTGAAACCCTACTTGTTCACATCAGGAGGCACACATCTGGCACAGTCAGGATGAGGAAAGGCACATCTGGGTTACATGACAGAAGTGAGCCTGCAGCCTGCTTCCCAAGCACAAAAACGCCCTCCAGAGGTCCAGCTGGGACCTTCTCTCCTGATATCCTTCCTGGTTGGTGACTCTTGAGTGACCACCCACAGATGTTTGGCTGCTCTAATTGCAGAGGGTCCCATGGGTTGGGGAGGCTGAAGAGGGTACAAGCATGGAGAGGCAGCTTGTCCAGAGCATGACATGCTGGTGGCAGAACTCAAAGCGCACAGTCAGCAGCTGGAGTAACTCAGGTGCAGACCAAGACCACTGCCACTGACCTCAGTCAGGCTGGAATTTGCAGCCTTTTTGAGTGTCTTTAGCTGCCTCTGTTGGCAATATTTAGGCCTTCTATTTTAAGTTGAGCATATTACATATAATATAAAAAGAAAATATGTATTTTCACTATCTTGCTGAGTTCAGTTTGGAGGCTTATGCCACGGAAAAATTTAAATCAATCTTCACAAAGAGGTAAGTTGTATTGCATGTAAAAACAGATAGGCACACAGACACAGAGACACGGAATTTTAAAACAACAGCATTTACAGACACCAGGAAGAGTAAAACTGACCTTTCCCCGTAGTAGTGCATCATAGCATCATAGAATGGTTTGGGCTGGAAGGGACCTTTGAAGATCATGCAGTCCAACCCCCCCTGTCATGGGCAGGGACACCTTCCTCTAGGTATGCTTGCTCAAAATCCTGCCCAACTTGGCCTTGAACATCTCCAAGAATTTAAGCTGCATTATCTTGTAGGTGGATGTACACTTCACATGGGGGCTGGGGACTGACTTCTGGTCAATCCAGCCCATGGCATCTGCAGGCTTGTGCCCTCTGTGCTAAAATGTTTTGGTTTTGAGACATAAGATCCAGCTGAAAATCACCCAGTCTATTATAATCTGGTTCCCATGCATCTGTGCCAGGCAGTCCATTCTGCATGGTAAGAGCCTCCTGCCTAATGATTTGATAGCACTGAGCAAGCTTGACTCAAAGCAGTGACTATAATATATGAAAGTCTTTGCTGAAGTTGGATAAATAGATAACTAGATTGACTGATTTTAGAAAAGTCCACCACTACCTGACATAATTATCTTGCCATTTGGGGACATTGGTATGTGCATCCTGTGAATGCTGGAAGGGGAATGAATCCAGTCTGTTTTCTGAGGAAGAAAAGTTTCCTAAGAAAACAATTAACATAATAATTATAATGAGAAATGAGCTCAGGACATTTTTTGTTTAACTCAGAAAAATTAAATGAGAAAGTATGATTCAGGTCTGTTACTAACGGACACATCTGGCAGAATAAAATATGGAAGAACATTTTTTAACACAGGCACTGGTATTTTAGCTACAGAGAGTTATTATCAATATCTAAAACACAAGAAGATCTTAAAAGTTGAAGTTTCAAAAATAACTGATGTAAAAGACTACATCTATCACAGATTGAAACTACAGGGCAGGAGAGGTGAAGAACCATTGAATTTACACAGGAGGACTGCAAATGCAGTGGTCTTTTTATGAAGCTTCTAATACTTGATTCCACTGTCACCTTTTGCTAACAAGAATTTAAGTCGTTACCCACCCCCCTGCATAAATCAGATCATTTTATGTAGAGTATACAAGCAGTACAGCCTATTATTAATATAGTCTCATACACTTCATCCTATTTATAATGTCAACAAATGATTTTGTTATGGTTTCCTTGTTGAGTATCTGCTCTGCACTGAAACTTTAATTTGAAAATGTTCTACAACACAACTGACCTGCTGTGCTTGCTCTGCCACGAAGGTTTCTCAGGCAGGTGCTACGGTGGTTTCCCAGATGGGTACTCTCCTGTGGCTGTGAGCTCTTCTGACACTGTTGTTCAGCTCTGGGTGAATCTGTGTAACACCAAGAACTACTCACAGTGTCACCAGAGGGTTTTAAGCACCTTCTATGATTTCTGAACTCAGGAGAGATAGAATCATTGAATATTTAGGTTTGGAAAGGATCTTAAGATAATCTAGTTACAACTCCCGTGTCATGGGCAGGGACACCTCACAGTAAACCATGTCATCAGAGGCTATCGAATCATAGAATAGTTAGGGTTAGGGTTGGAAAAGACCTTAAGATAATCTATTATTATCATTATTATTACTATCATCACTTATATATTTAAGCAGCTTTTAATGTCTCCTACACCTGGCAGAAGGGTCCTTCAGAAGGTCTTCTGCCCTCCTGGTCTTTTCTTTTCAGGTTTTTGTCTTTGCACCCTGGTGCCAATGCTTCCTGTGATGGTCATTCAGGCATGGGCAGACAGCGTTAATACATATGTCCACCACTGCAGTTACAGGTATTCTCCAGCTCATTTCAGACTCCCAACAGCAACACCTTTCAAGTGCAATGCCACCCCATGTTCAAAGCAGCCCTCTTCCCCATGCCCCCTTTCCACATATTGCCTCTTTGTCCCACCAGATGTTCACAGGAACATCTTTGTCTGAGTACTTTGTACTCTCTTTGTCTGAGTAACATGGATGGGACTTTACCTTAGGCTTACACTGGGAAGGCTCGTCAGAGAGCTGCTTCTGGACCAGGTAAGTCATGCAGGCAACTGAAATACGGTTCCTGCAGAAGGATCATGTCATGTGGCTGGCATCAGGCTTGTGCTGTCTGGGAGGCTGAATCCCTGTGATGGAACCATGTTAAAAGGGGCTGCTGAGGCTGGCTGCTAGAAGACCTGAAAACCTGCCTGATCCTGTGGCAGAGCAAAGGGACCTTTAGATCTAAGAGTTTTGTTGCTTTCTTCCTGCTGTCCACTCCCTTGTGATGTGTCAACCATGGGAAGATCCATAATTGCTTCTATGCAGGCTACTGGTGTGTTGGTAGGCAGCAGAAGGCAGTTACTACTGAATCATGAGCTTTTCTTGCTGCATCTGGGCAAGCTGGCAGTTTAAAAGTTTGGACAAGCTGCAGTAATGTATTTCAGCAGGTCTCAGAATGTCTCTTTCCAAGAGCTAATGTGTAAAGCTCAGACCTGCTCCAGATAGACTGAGAATGATGGCAAAACCACCTGCACCCTGAGTAGATTGTTCCAGCAGTTAATTATGCTCACTGTGAAAAATGTGGTCCTTATTTCTGTTCTGGTTTTATTTGGCTTAGCTTTCAGCTAAATAATCTTCCTTCAAATTTGACTATTAGAAATCTTCTCCTAAACAGATACTTTGATCAAATCAACTCTGAGATTTCTCTTCAACAAAGTAGTTTGGGGTTCTTCTGTTATTCGGTTCTCTGGGTTTCAAGTCATTCTTCTAAATCCTTTTGGAAGTCTTTTCACATTTTTAGAGTTCTCCAAAGAAAGTAGCAGTTTATGCTGGGCAGTATTCCAGATACGGTCACAGAGTCTTCATCTCAGCTGTGATGCAGAAGGGACGTGTTGTGCATTCTTGGTCTTCTAACCATGCATTAAATTAAAGCCATTCTGGCTGTGAGTTTGCTGTTGCATAAACCACGGAGTAACAGAAATTGTATCATCACTGCTTTTTCAGACTTCAGTGCTCGACAGGCCTCCCCGTGTCTCTCTGAAAGGCCACATGCATGATTTCTGTTTTAATTTAAAACCTTAAGGATTCAGCCCATCTCTGAGGAAAAAAAAAAAAAGGGGGCATTTAAAAATCTACTTTTCATAATTTATTTCCAAGCCCAGATGTCTATATTAGCTATAATGATAATTCTGGTTTGCATTCACTAAAGCAATTTCACCTTGTTTGGGGTACTGTTTTCATTGGTCTCTGTCCATGTCATTCTATTTTAACACACAGCATATTCTGTAGGGTTGATGCATTAATTGGGTTAAGAAACCAGAACAGGTATTTCTGGCCTGAGAGGCTTCACTCATTGAACCCCCCAAGGGCATTTTACTCTGTTATTGTGGATTTTTGTCAGTTTTTATTTCAATTGAATCACAATTGTTATCCTGGGGATAAATTTGTCCCGGCTTGTTTTCTGGCTTATTTGAATGATTACAGAATTGTCACACTCTAGGAAATTATTCTACTATTCAAAGCATAAGGCTAATCAGAATTTTCTCCTTGGAAATAAAAGATCATGAGTAAATAGCATAGAGTAGAACAAGGCTATATTATCTCATGAAAGCAAACAACAATCACTAATCCCTTTAAGTGCTCAGTTTTGAAGTGGAATTGCACAGTGCATGGTATAGAATTAGCAATCAAATATACAGAATACAAAGAGATCAGTATGTACAACTAGAGAGATGGACAAAGTAATTAGACAAATCATTCTCTAGTTTGCATGTTTCTGTAAGAAATGCTCTTTCCTCCTGCTATTCACATGCTGGATTGCTGTTTGCATAGCTCTGTGATTTTCAGTTAATAGCGCAAGAGACAGAGTAATTATATTTGGATTAGAAATACTGTTATGTCAACACTAGTATTTCTGTCACCTGATTATCACTTTGAATCACCATAGGCATTTTCATCACTTGAAAAATGCCCCAAGAAAGCACATCAGGCTGCACTTGGCCGCATTAGATAGCATTCAAGAACATGAAGGAGACCTGGCTAGAGATCTTTGGTACCTCATAATTCATACAAAGTTTGCTGACCTTTCTCATAGACCTTTTCCCATAGCTGTCCAGCAACAAAGCATCCAAGCCAGTCTGTTTTAATGATTCACTTGGGAACCAATGGGTTAATAAATAAAGCAGAGATGTGGGACCTCGAAAGTAAGGCCTTGAGAGCTCACATCTTTAATGCATCAAGCTGAATTTTAACCTAGGAAAATTCTCTCTCTACAAATACTTAAAGCAATGTCTCATAAGTCTATTGAAATTTAAACTGTGAATTAAATTCCTCTACACGGAGTAACTTTAAGATCATAATCAAACTCTAGATGACGTATGTTCTACCTGAATGAATTGAAGAAAAAATGGTTTTGTCAGACACGTGTTCTCACCTCACAAATCACATGGGCAAAATACTCTTTCAAACATGGGTTGCTGTATAAGGTGGGATTGCCAGGACATTAACACCATCCTCACTTTTTCACTCCTTCACTGTGCTGGGTTTATACATCCTA
>JBCJKH010072521.1:0-25442 GCA_039877255.1 Loriculus beryllinus | reverse complement strand
ATCTAAGACATAAATAATAATTATCACACAGGCAACCCCACGCCATGTATGAACAGGAGAACTTCTATGTGTACTTTGGAAATACAAATGACATAGACCTGTGTTCAGAGATTCAGAGAATGCCCAACAAGCAAATACACATTCATCTAGAATAGACGTGTGAAAATGCAGTAATCTCATCACCAACAACATTCTCATGCTGTTTTTCTGACACGCGCTAAAAACCCAATTCTCTTTCTTTAAGTCAAGACAGTCCAGCAGGGGTTATTTGACTGAAGTGATGGGGAAAGATTGTGGTATTGTATTTCAACCCGTGTTTCACCACTACGCATTTATCTGAGAGATAGCAGAAACTTGCACTATAAAAAAATCCCAGGAGCATTGTATAAAGCATGCACGGGCTCTAAGGACAAGTTCAGATCCTATTTCAAGGATGGCTTGTCTGAAAATCAACATATTATTATCCCAAAAGCATTCTGTTTTTTTCTTTTAAGGAAACAGCTCAGAATCCTTAAGTTATTACTTACTGTATGAAAATCAGATAGCCGCATAAGCCAACCAAATAACTTTCTTTTCTACAGCTTATATAGAAATATTAAATAGTTTAATGAAAAAGATATTCACCTATGCCCTTTTATAATTCTAACAAATACAGATAAAATTCTGGATGATAAATACTTGATTACTTTTCAGTATCTTAATTTTTTTTTTTCCATTTGATTTTTGGGGCCAAATTCAATTACAAATCCCTTGAATACAGGGGGTGAGGGTGGAGGTGTTTGTTTTGGTACTATTTTTTCTAACTTACCTAGTTAGGCATGGTTGATTTTTTTTTTTATAAAGAATTTTGTCTTGCATTGCCGACAGTCATTGACCATCACATTAATGTTCTTTTAAAACATATTCACATTTTCAGTTCAATACTGCTAACAAAAAACTACTGATTTCTAAAATTCTCTGTATTTCAGTGAGCAAAACAATTATGACCTTTGATGCTCACTTCAGGAATAACCCATAATAATTATCTGTGAAGTGTATTAACCTCGAATACTAGTCACATAGCACTCAATAAGTTTACAAAATATATCTGTATTACTACTTCCTATATGCAATTATGAAATAGGCCAACATCTAGCAATCATGCCGCTGTGTGCAAGTTTTCAACTTGGTGCATAAGAAGCTGGAAAATACTGAATACTAAAGGTAAAAAATGCTTTCTCTTTTTATTTTCTGACCTAAAGGCAATGAGATGGGAAAGGCAGATTTTATGTTTTGCTTTTTTGGTTTTTAGAGGTTTTTTTCTTAAGTCACAAATGTACTCCTATAATTAATTCAGCAAGATTAACTACATTAACTAGCTATTGCCTGTAATTCTTTTTTACATCATTAAAATTCATAGAGGTTTCAACAGCTCTGTTCACTGTTTTGGAAGTTTCACTAGGCAAGATGCTAGTCAGGGTAAGATGTACCTCTACACACAAAAGCCCTAGTTTCATTTTAACACACACTGCTGTATTCTCTCTCTTCTCGTACCAGAAAACATGGCTTATAAATTTGAAAAAAGACTAATGGCTAGAATATACTTTTTTTTTATGTATGTGAAATGCACTGCATCCAATGGGATCATTGCATTAATACTGAGCTGAAATTATCCATTTTTACACCTCTATTCAGCAGGAGAAATGACCAAATCTACTGTTAGATGATGTTAAAAATATTCGGCACTTAAAGAATTTATTAATATAGTACATTTTTAAAAAATTATAGAAAGGGACAACTAAGCTATTTGTCTTCTAAACTGTACAATTCCTCAGATTTTTCAGACTGCCTCTTGTCAAAGAGGGGAGAGTTTTGTCAGCCTCATGTGCACTGTATATTTTATAATGTATGTCACGCAACCAGTGGATAAATGAGAAGAAAAATGTTCATATGTGGGATTAGGTAATTTTTCTATTTACCTTAGTGAGCTACCATGCTGAAGTAATTCAAGTCACTAAACGTAGGCTACAGCTGTTTCTAATTTCTAATTCCAGTCAGATATTTACCTCTCTCTGTCCGGGGAGTAGTGGTCATCTATAACACGGTGTCTATCCATTCGGTTCAGGGTATTGTAATGCGCAGGAGTAGATCGAGTCCCTCGTGGTCCCTGATCCACATTCCGACTAAGGATAAAAGACATCAGATTCTGAGTTCTGAGTGTGCCTGGACCATGTCCCCTCACTGGTGTGTACCAACAATTACTAGCAAGCATGGTGGTAGTAAGATGTGTTAGCTGACCTGTCTTTTGTATACTTCAACTGTCACATAATGTTTATTCTGGAAATGAGGGGATAATTTTCTTATTTTTTTATTTTTTATTTTTTTTAAAAGGTTGATTTTTGACAATTTCATTAGTTTTTCCAGTCTAGTACCTTCAAGGAAAATTTCCTTTTTAGCTAAAACATACACTGTACAGAATTTTCCACGAGCTCTTAAATTTGGCTATACTATAAAGATGTAAACTGTAGTTAAGACACAATGAGGATTTCTGGCTGTTATGGTAGAGTGCAGCCTGCTGGAAACACTGTCATCTGAATTAACCAGATGCTTGCTTTTCTTATTCTGTAATCTCATTAGCACAGAATCTGAAAAAGATTAAATTGTTTAATTAGGTATAAGTGGTACACATACTGCAGGGCTCATTAAAAGGCACCAATCACCTTTACAATTTTGTACTACTTGAGAGCAAAGCTTTGCCTATTGATTGCTTTGCTCAGTTTAACTATTAGTACCTACTGACACACACTAACTTCACCTTTCCTGGTCTGTAAAACAAATCCACAAGAATGGGAAGATAGAAAGACAACAGATAACTGCAATAATTACTGGATAATTAAAGTATAATTGTTTTGTACAGATTTGAAATTAACAGTTTGGATGCTTCCCCCCACATAAATTCAAATTTTAGATTAATAAATTCTTCTGTCTCCTATCCTTTCCTGCAGTTTTCCTTAATTTGGGCCTCAGGGTTTCTTTTAACTTATATATCATTCAGTTCCTGTGTCCTTCCTTGTCACTGTCTGCCCTTTTGGTACCTATCATCCTTATCCTTTGTCATTTGCCAGTCCTTGATTAGTGTTAACCTGTATGAGTATCCTTCACTGCTGCTGCCATGCTGCTATTTCTGCATATAAGTGCTATGAAAATGGTGCACTAGACATAAAAATTTGCTTCCAGCTCTACTTCATTTCTCATAAAGCATTTCTTCACTCTGGCTTTCATGCAGCCAAATATAAAATTTACTCTAGCTAGTAAACTTTATATTTGCTATATTAGACTTAAGTCTAATTCGTCTACCTTCTCTACGACTCTTTCCTGTAACTTCTCTGTACGTGTTTTAGCCCCCCTTTATACATTCAAATGATAGAAAAAACATAATAGCCTTTACTCTGCTATTGGACTGTTTCATATATATTTCATATCTGAAACTGACATTGACAGGGCTCCTCTGCTGTTCTTCGTTAACTTTTTTACTCTTCTCAATAACCAAATCTCATTGTTTCTTTCTAAATTCTAGTTTCTGTCTGACCCTTTTCCTCAGTCTCTTTTCATTCAGTTTTGAAAATACTTCTTTTTTTTCTGTATGTAATTTTATCATCTTATTTTACTCTTCTTTTCATTTAAATATTTCTAAAGCTATCTTTTTTTTGCAAATCTTCACACAGATCTGACCTTTACCGCCTGCCCACACAATCAAGACTGCTGCCTAAGCTGTGATTGTAAGTTTTAGTCCTGAAAACTTAGTACTCTCCTGTCTACTCAAATAATTTTCATTAAGATTGTGTTATTAGCTTATTGTTCTAAATAAATAACTAATTTAAATTTCTGTATTATATCAGATTCTAACTTTGTGTTGTTTCTTAACATCCTACACAAATGCATTTCTTCGGTTTGAAAGTGTTGCTACTATTTCAGTTGTTTCACTTTGCTAAGGACACCTCTGTCAGCCACATTTACTATTTTAACATACTTTCTCTAATGAATCTTGTTCTATAAGAAAGGTTGCTTTCACAACATACATCTTCACTCCTTTGGAACATTCTTGCAGTTGTCAGAACATGTATGGAGCAACCAGATAACAGGTAAGCAGATGAAAAGGTGTAATGGCAAGTGGTGATGGTAGAGAATAATGACCATCCTACTAGATTTACCACACCATTTCAGTTTAGCCATTTTACACAATGACCTTCCTCTTGTTTTTTCAAAATGCTCAGTCTTAGTAAAAGCTAAATATGTTGTTCAGTGCCTGCCACAGTCTACACTCCGTTCTGATCTACAGGGAGAATAAGTGTCTGTTAAATACATTAGCTGAAAAATATTATAAAAGTAGTAACAATTTCTTGTCAGCTACTATGCAATGTGGCTTTGGTGGAGGTTATTAACAAAACCATCCAGTAGAAGGACTGAGAACCACCAAATGGCTTCTAAAACATAACAGCAACTTGTACTGCTGTGCCTAGGAGCTCCTGTCTGCAGAGGGATCAATCAGTAGTTAGGAGGTCTCTGGGCACACAGCATGCTCATTGTAGTTAGAACATGTCTGTAGCAGCACATGTATAACAAACACAACTAAACATGGTGAAAATGTGATTAATAATGCTTATGGTTTTGCTGCATACGCTAGATTTTCATCAGAATTAAAAAAAAAAAAAAAAAGACATTTCTGTAACCGAAGGATTATGCTTCTTTTGTACAAACTTGCAAGTTCTGGCAACCCAACTCTCTGGGCTCAATAAGTACTCAGAAAAATTATTTGATGTGTAGGCAGGGAAATATTACATAAACAATGCATTTGATTGTGACATAGTAGGAAAAGTGTTAAATATTTTTCTCTGCATGTTCAACATTATATTAAAAATATAGCTTTAGGAAAGTCAGGAAGCAAGAAACATTTCATACATATAAAGAAACACAAAACTACAAAAAAAATTAAAAGAAGGTTTTTTTACTGGTGTTAGAGAAGTGTCAATTATGAAGAACTTGGGTGAAATTTCTACCCAAAGTGCTCACAGCATGCACCCACACACAAAACCACAAACACACAGAAAGAGCTTTTTCTCGCATTTATGTCTACATCCAAGACAAATAACACCAGGAGATTTAGCATATGCAATTACTTAGACTGAAATCATTATAGTATAAATCAGAATAGGCCCCTTTGTGTCTAATCTTTATGTCTCATTTACACTCAGGCTGTATTTACATACGATTTTAGATATCAAGTAGAAACTTACAATGCCTGCCTGTGAGCTGTCTGTGATCATATGGGGTAATTTGAGATCCTAATACCTCACTAATGCAAAAGAATATCATTCACTCTGTGTCTGTTAGAGGATATGGTAAGCAAACATGTAAGAAAGAGAACACAAAGTCAAGATAATTTTAAGCTAACAAAAAAAAAAAAGTAACAGAAAGAAAAGCAGAATACAAGAGAATCAGCATGGCTGTAGAAGAAAGTGATAAACACATGTACCTGACAGAAAAGAGTGGATACCAGATCTTCTGCATTAAATGGGAACTGTGAACGTTATGAGCAAAGAAAATAACTTCCCCTTTTATTCCAGCTGAATTACACCAGCTGGAAACCTACCCATACATAGTGACAAAAATGCTGGAAAACAGGCTTCATTCCCCACTACATGTATTCTTCTGCTTCCTCTTGAGAAAGCTTATCCATAACAGCAAAATTCTTAATTTTGGCATAAACAGTATACTCAGATGAGTAGCTAGCATTTGGAAGAAATGGCCTAATCTTTGTTTCACAAGATATAGTCATCAGAAGTCTTCTAAGATCAGGAGCTGACATTTTCCAGTAGAAAACTGTATGTGTGTCAATTCATTCTTGATGCTTTAAAAGTTAAAAAAAAAAAAAAAAATGTAGAAAGGCAGCTACTAAGGGCAAAAAAGAGTGGCTCCCCTGGAACCTTAATCCTACACGGACAAAAGAGTTGAAAACAACCACTAACAAATGAAAGCTAAGAAAATGTCAAACTATCACAGTCTATACAACACAGCACCTTCTAAATAGCTCTTGAAAATAAATGTCTGAAGAAATACTTTTTTTTCCTTAAATTGGAATGTACTGGTTTTTCATGAAAAATAAGACATAATGAGGTGAACTTTTGCACATTAGTATAATATAAGAAAATATTATTGGCTTTACGTAATTTCATAAGATTTAACTAAATTATTCCATTTTGAAAGTCTGGAGATATTTTCCAGTATTGTTACAGGATTGATATCGATTAAATTTATATCCCTACATAGTTAAATAACAGTTTACCTTTGTGGGGGAGGGACACTGGGAGACCACGATCTAGTCCGTCCTATACTATCTCCGCGGTGAGGGGACCCTGATCGAGAGCAATGATTAGATGACATAACTTGTTCTGGCACTGATAGTGTTGAACTTTGAAGATCTCTCCCATTATGTCGATAATCTAAAAAGAAATGCAAATATTCAATAAACCTGAAAATGCAATTTTCTATTTTCCTACCATATCTGTAGTAGAACCGTGATAAAAAACAGAATTCAATCAAGAATGTTATTATGCCTTCTTATTTTTTTAATAAAAAAATATATAAAGTTGATTCCTGTTGTTATGCCTAATTCCAAGTACAGCTATAGTTCCTATAGTTATACTCTGAAGTATAGAAATAGGTTGCCATGCATCAAACAGCATTTGTAACAATAAAAATATCAGAATTTATCATATATTTGGGTCAATACAAATTATAAAATGAACAAAACTTACTTTTTTTCTTAGAATAATATACAAAATTGATTATTTCTATTAAAATTGCATTGCAATGATTGTGCATAACATACTTCAAACAGAAATGTCCACAATTAAAAACTAATCCAAAATTCAGTTTAAAGCTACTATGAGATTAAATACAGAGTTTGGGTTCAAGAAAGATCCCTTCATGAATATATGAGCTAAGGCCATGCAGACACCTGCTTGAATTAGGATAACAGAAAGCATAAATGGTCTATGCAAAAGTTTTCCCAGTTCTAATAGCTTAAAAATCTAATACGTGGCCATTTTATGTAGGCTTATAAGAAAACCCCTTTTAAAAAGCTGGACGCATTAGTGACTGTAAGCATCTAATTTCAAAAACTGAATTCACTGTCCCAGGGTAAAAAAATCTCTGTGAAAAAAAGATGCCAGATACACAGGAATTTCAAAGAACTTCTAAAAAATTTTATGTAGATCAAATTAATATAGCATGAAAAGAAAACTAAGAATTACAAATCTTAATCCGCTAATAATGTTTTGCAGAAATTGGTCTTCAGAGAGCTCCCAGTGGCTATGACAACTGATATAAATGATTTTTTGTTCTGAAGAGAGTAACCAAGTAAAGACTACTCAGAGAGATCCACCTGGCACTGGAAAAATTCTGGCTCACAAAACTGTTATTCTTTTCCCATGAGAATCTTCTGGGAATCCAAGCGTATTTGGTCTTCTACTCCAGACTGTGCCTAGCTTTCTCCTAGAAAATGTTTGGCAAGCACCTAAGCAAAACCTCATTAATTCAGCCCATTTTATGGTTCAAAAAAATGTTCAATATTTCCAACTGAATATTTATATTCATTGTATAGGCTTAGGCCCAAGAATCGATATGAAACACTGTAATTCATACACAATTTCTTCCTCTGTGTTTGGGGTAAGCTGCTCTGTGTGTGTATGCGTATGTGAATACAAGAGACCTGTGAGGAGCTTCATAGGCCACTATCTACCACCCCAGAGAGAAAAACACTATAAGCAGTTCTGAGAGTTAAGGAGGCTGTGACTGTGTGGAAAGCCTGTGCTGGAGCAGGCTGCTGTCAGGACCTGTGATGCTGTGGAGAGAGGAGCCTGTGCTGGAGCAGGTTTGCTGCAGGACTTGTGACCCCATAGGGGACGCACGGTGGAACAGTCTGTTCCTGAAGGACTGCACCCCATGGAAGGGACCCATGTGAAGAACTGCAGCCTGTGGGAAGGACTCACATTGGAAAAGTTTGTGGAGGACTGTCTCCTGTGGGGGGGACCCCATGCTGGAGCAGGGGAAAAGTGTGAGGAAGTGGCAGTGGCAGAGACTGTGTGTGATGAACTTAACACAACCTCCATTCCTCGTCCACCTGTGCCACTGTGGAGGAGAAAGTAGAGAAAATCAGGAGTAACATTGAGCCTGGGAAGATAGGGAAGGTGTTTTAAGATTAATTATTTCTCATTACCCTACTCTGATTTGATTGTTAATAAACTAAATTAATTTCCTCAAGTCAAGTCTGTTTTGCCCATGACAGAACTGGTGAGTGATCTTTCCCTGCCCTTGTCTCAACTCATGAGCTTTTTGTTGTATTTTCTCGCTCCTGTCCAGTTGAGGAGGGCAGTGGTAGAATGGCTTTAGTGGGCAGCTGGCATCCAGCCAAGATCAACCCACCACATGCATAAGTGATAGCAATTTATAATGAGCTTAAGCGAAATGAAATAAAAATCATAATTTACTTTACAAAAACATGAGACTATTGTCTATTATTATCAAAATAGTCATACCTATGGATATAAATACCACAGAGATAGTTCTTAGTATTCTGCATACACAGGGAGCATTTGTAGCATTTGGTAATAAAAAGCATACTGAAGAGCAGTAATATGAAGTTTTGGGAAAATCCTTTCAAAAGAAAATCTAACATTTAAATCAGCAGTTTTATACAGTATTTGGTATGTACAGTCAAAGGGAAATGAACAATAGCATAAGGTATTCTACCTGAATGTACATAGTGAAAAGCAAGGAATTTAATTAGTGAAACACAAAGAAAAACCTGCTCTGTCTAAAAAATTCCTAGGAGTGAGAACTAGTAAATCAAAATAATTAAATTTATTAAATTTGTATACATAAATTAATGACTTTGAAACAAAAAGCCTCATCCACCTTGTTATTGCAGTCTATCACTTGCACATTATTGTTCCAATAAATCAAACTGTATGACTATTTGATTAAATTGTCATGTATAATCCTGATCAAAAAATGTTTTACATTAAATTAGAAGCAGGCATGCAATACTTTCTGGTAACTAATGCTGGTGGTGCTTCCTTATAATAATTTCAAAAGGCAGAAACTATCAGCGTGCCTAATAATTTTGCATCAACAAAACTAGACATTAAGATGTGTTTGAAGAAACAAATTCATATTCTCTATGCTTTGCTGCCAGAAAATAACTTTGAAATTTATAATTAATTCAGCCAAGACAAAACCTACTATAATTATAAACAGGTCACACATTGAAAAGCAGCAGATTCAGTAGGGCAAGCCACAACGAGTTAATTCTATTCATCCTTCAATTTTGTACAGTTAATGTACCTCTCTGCCTTACTTCACACTATGTATTTTCACTAGCAAGGCGCCAAATCAAGATAGAACACTATCTCATACTGAAAATAACCATATCAGATTTTCACAGTACACAGCTTTCTGTGAACATCTTGAGAATTTAAGATTTTTATTCAATAAAACTGTCCATTCTATAAAGTTGCAACACCAGAAAATATTAACATGCATTTAATGTGGAGAGAAGGGAGTTTAGGGATAGATCCAGCAAGGTTCTTTGGTTTCTTGAGCACAGTCATTATCATTCCAGCACTTTACAGCCAGAACAAAACCCCAATTGTAAAGGAAGTATTTAAACTGCATGAGCACATGAGAAAATCAGGTATTTCAGAAAAATTACTGAAAAACCTACTTTGTTAACACAGCCACATAGATTGAACTCAGAGAAGATGCCATGTTTTGAACTTGGTTGCCAAAATCAAGAATGCCCAAAAGATGCTAGCATCCACTTAGCACCCAAAGTCCTGCATTTTCTCTTCACATCATGTGTGTGTATACATATGTATAGTATATTTATACATTTTATTTTTAAGACTTAAAAAGGGATAAAGTGAAAACTGTTTATTAATTTCCTGGGAATCTAGAAAAACTGCTAGGCTTATGTGAGAGCTAACTGACTAGTCACTTGGACTATGCCAGTTCTGAGATACACATTCATAGAACAGAAGTATAATTATAGAATCATAGAATCATAGAATCATAGAATAGTTAGGGTTGGAAAGGACCTTAAGATCATCTAGTTTCAACCCCCCTGCTATGGGCAGGGACACCTCACACTAAACCATGTCACCCAAAGCTTTGTCTAGCCTGGCCTTGAACACTGCCAGGGATGCAGCATTCTCAACTTCCTTGGGCAACCCATTCCAGTGCCTCACCACCATCACAGTAAAGAATTTCTTCCTTATATCCAATCTAAACTTCCCTTTTTCAAGTTTGAATCCCTTATCCCTCGTCCTATCCCTACAGTCCCTGATGAAGAGTTCCCTCTCCAGCACCCCTGACAGACCCAGGGATGTACTGTAGGCACTTTCCCTGGAAATGCTGGGCAAATGGGGAGCATGAAAGGTCAAAGCAACCTTCTGCAAGAGGCCCGAACTGATCAGACGCGTTGTGGGAGCTGGGAAACCCCGCCGAGCACCGGGAAATCTCCTTGTCTGTCCCGTTCCGAGCCCTCTGGCACGGAGGAGGAAAGAGAGCCCTGACCCCCGGCCCCCATCGGCTTCCACAGTCCCCGCGGCGAGAAGCAGCCGGGGCGAGGCTCCCGCCGGCCGGGAGATGGCGCCCGCCGCCAGGCGAAGCGGCCGCCCGGGGGGCTCCGTGCCGCTGGGCGGGGAGTGGGGCCGGGGCGCGCCTCGGCCGCCGCGGTAAACATGGCCGGGGGGCCCGTGCTTGTTTTTACACAAGTGTTTAGGGTGCCGACAAGTGCGGGTGGGTGCCCGCACGTTTCCAGGCGGGGAGCATCGCCCGCCGGCCAGTGTTCCCGCTCCTC
Source organism: Loriculus beryllinus (assembly GCA_039877255.1). Lineage (NCBI taxonomy): Eukaryota > Metazoa > Chordata > Aves > Psittaciformes > Psittacidae > Loriculus > Loriculus beryllinus. The sequence continues at coordinate 14,542 of JBCJKH010072521.1, read as the reverse complement.
CCTCGGGGCCAGCCCCGACCCCGCGGCGGAAGGGCCTTTCCCGGGCTGCCCCGCTGCCCGTTAGCCCGGGGTGCCGGCTGCGCCGGGTGAAGGACCGGCACATCAAGGAGCCGCCGCCGAATGTGCTGAAGTAATTACGAGCTGACAGAACGCACCGTTTGTGACTGATTGAAGTCCTGACCACCGGGTTGCGTCTTTTAGTACAGTTGCAATACAAAAGCTGGTAAATCACAGTAATATGAAAGCATTTTTAACCTACTTTAAACGAATTTTAGTCGTGCATGACATTTTACACTACATAAATTTTTTAATAATTGGGGAATTTTCCCCACTTTGGCCATACAGCCTTACTAGTGTCCATTGCTCACTTCAGCAGGAGAGAAAGAAGAATTTCCTAGGAATGCAATAAGCTATTTGGTCTGCTGGTTTATGAGGATGTCCACTGGTAATATTTATCAACTTGCAGTGTTTTGGCTGCCTCGTCCAAAGGGGAATTCTAGCCAGGGAGTTGGAGAAGCGTGCTCGGTTTATTTTACTGTGTGTAATATTTTTGTGCAAGCTGTGTGCTGCTCATTAGAGAAAACAGCAAAACCAGAATGAACCCTAAAGCAGTTGGAATGAATGCAATAGGAGAGGAAACAGCACCAGCTTGCCTTTGTAATCAAGGTCAGAAAGGAGAAACTGAAAGAAAATAACAGTGTTCCAGAATGTAGTAGGTTTAATTTTCTTAGCATTAAGCTAAGGCTTTGGGGAACTGAGGCAGCCTTTCTGATAGAAGTGATTTAGTGTCAGAAATCTAAGATAAAACTGAGTTTGTGTGGGAGGGATATAAATGGAGGTTTAGCTGAAGAACATACCTTGTAAATGAGGACAACTGAGCAGAACAGCAGCAAGGACCTGCTTCTGGTGGTTATGGTTCTGCTGAAATGCTCAGGTTTATTCTGTAAAGGCAAAGGAAAAACATTCTAATTAATTAGATTTATTTACAGCCACCGGGTTTGGGATCAAGATAATTGCCTTGAGACTGAAGTGCAGCTGCAGCACACATTCCAGATGTGAACTGTAGCACTGTGCTGCAGCTAGCCTAATTTTCTGATTTTAAACCTAGGATTGGTCAGGGCTGGTAAGTGAATAAATTCGTACTGTCCTCTGAATTAATCCAGAGCAGAGGTGCTGTCACATTCCCCAAATAATCCCTGTGTTTTGGGGACAGGAGGGGAAACAGCACCCTGGCAGATGAAAGGCCATCCTGAGAAAGTTCATCCACTTGGGTCTGGGAGGTAGGAAACTGCTACTCCCTGGGCGTGTACTCTCACCAGATCTTAATTTGCATTGCAGCTTGGAGCTCTACTCTGTGATAAGTTACCACCTCACTCCTCATGTGCATGGATCAATGCTGTGATCTTCAGGTCAGGGAGTCCACTAGGAATCCCTCCTGTCCCACTCCAGGTGTGTGCTGCCTCCTGCCACGCTTCCTCTGCAAAGAGCCTATGCTTCCTGTTTGTCCTTTTCTTTATTCTCCCGTAGTTCAGACCATTTTTATATTAGGCTACTGGGAGACATCACATGAGCAGCTTAGTTAAAACAGAACCTGTAGAAAAGCTAAACTTTGCCACTTTCCTCAGGCGCCTAATGAGACCTAACGTTTGCAAGAGCATTGAACAAGCTTTCCCATGACTCTCCCAGCTGCTTTACCAGCAGACCAGGATGACAAGTGAGTAACTGTTTTTCTCAGTAATTTTTGAAGGAAATGGGGTATGTTGTTCCATGCTTAGTGCTTGTTTTAAACCAAGACAATTAGTCAATATAAACCGATATGTGTAATTTTTTTATTCCTTTCTTACTCTTTCCTCAGCATAGCTGGACAGGAGTATCATAAGCATGTGCTCTACATCTCCAGCCTACTATGATTTTTTTTTTTACCTCTCAGAAATGGTTTTACTTAAAACTTCAGCTGGCTTAATTCTTCTAAAGTGTCTTTTTACATCTGTTTTAGCTGTCTGATTGAGGCATGCTGAATAGGGCAGATTTTTAGAAGTCCAGGTGTCTTGATTCCTCTGGATTCCTCTCTTTGAGAAGACTTTGTTTGGAAGCAAAATTCAGTGCTTTTTCTGTAGGAGGCAGCCTGGGCTTAATGTAGGCAGAGCACAAAACCTCTCACAGTTCATTAGGTTAGGGAGAAACACATAAGAAACTTCAGAATTAATTGAAATGTACTTTATTTCTTCCTAACTTACGCTATCAGATGTCAAACTTCCTTATAACAGGAAAGGATTTCTTTTAGCATAGGTCACTGTGCTGGGTTTCCCTTCTGTAAAAATTTCCAGTGCTTCCTCAGCATTACTGAGGGCTTGGAGGAGCAGGGATTGCTATATTCAGCCATGGACATTCGCAATGAGTTCAATAGTAAAGGGCTTGAGATGATATAACGTCCTGGAGGGTAAAATGACCCATTCTGAGCACTAATGAACAAATGGTTCTTCATGAAGAGGAAGAAGAATTCCTACAACAACTAGTCCAGGTCCCTGCATTACCTACCCCACCTTTTTATTTCTCATTAGTAGAAATGTCAAAGAAGTTTGAGGTGTTTTCTTAGGTGGTTTTAAATACTAGCTTTCTGGTGGAAGGCCAGCCTGGGTTGTAAGGTATATAGTGCTAGGCGATGGACCAGATTTCATCCCAAGATAGACATCCACAACAAGGATGTTATGGAAAGGAATGTCAGTGTTTATCCTGACATAAACAGGCTTTTTAGTTTGCTCCTTAATGTGTCAGAAACATCTGTTTTACCTTTCTGTGAGTTTGAACTCTCAAGGACATACCAGGGATAATATAGGAAATGGTATAGGAAAAGTATCTCAATAGTAGGAAGTTAAATATAGCCTAGGAGGAGATAGCATGGAGTATTATTGTTTTGTTTGAGATATGGTAATTGTATTCCTGTATTCATTTTTCAGCTATAAATACTTATATTGTGGTAACTTAAGAGATAGAATTTAATTCATGCTTTTAATGTAATGCTTTTGCATCTATAGGTATAGTGTTTTTAGGGCATGTTGGAAAAGTAGGGCATATACAGAACATCAGAATTGGAAAGTTTACCCAGCAATGCCATCGGAGAGTTTGGATAGTTCCTGTTTCCTCTGTGCTTCTCTCTATCCTATCTGTGCTGCAAGTTGTGTGAATACTTGAGTTTCTCATCCAAAACAATAAACCAAAATTAACATCAGACTAAGAACCTCCACATCACTGTACAGAGAGCTTAGCCCAGTAGCCTGTCTGTCACGGTGGCTATGGCACTTCAGCAGTAATGCTCAGAGAGAGCACAAGAGAGAGCAGACACACAGTGATATGTCCTGCCCTACTTCACTCAGTCAGAAGTGGATTTTTTTTTAATTTAATTTTAATTTAATTCTTTTTTTTTTTTTTCAGTGGACCAGCCCTCCCTATATTTCTCTAATGACTTTTTGACTTTAGCTACACTTTTGGCCTGCACAGCAGCCTGTGACAATATAATTATGCACTATGCAAAGAAATACCTGCTCTCTCCTAATTTGACACCCGATAATTTCAGTGAGTGCCCTATAGTTTTTGTGTGGTGTGACACAGTGAATAATCATTACCTCGTCACCTCTTCAGCACCATTCATTGTTTGTAACCTTTCTCATTTGTCATTTTCCAACCTGAGACTCCTCATCTGTTTGGTGTTCTCTTATACAGAAACTGTTCACTGCCTTGGACAATCCTTGCTGCCTTCATCTGCTTTTCAGCTTCCACCCTCCTGAGGTGAAAGGACCTGACTGCATGCAAAGGCTTATTAATCATGAACAGGTTTTTGTCAAAATAAAGCATGAGAATAAATTATAAGCTCGTTTTGATTTATTCCTGAACTGGTCTGATGAAATCAAACACTTTCGGTCACAAGGTGGGAGAAGTGGTAGTGCGATGTCCTTCACATATACATCTCAGTTGCTGGAGTATGTCATTAAAGGAATGCATGTGAGTTCAGATCCTTTCTGCCTACCTTTGGACAGGAGCTGAACTGATGCCTGAGCTACAGGCCGATGTGGACAAAGTCTCTCTTATTTTAGCTGGCCTGGTTTTGCCCACAGCAATTGGAAAGTCACTGGAGTAGGAACTGAACCCCAACCATTTCACTTCCCAAGCGTGTGCCTTTAATACTCAGGGAAATAGTTCTTTGTTTGTGTTCTTTTCTGCATGCCTTTGCTGTGAACAGCAAGCTATCAAATGGCTTTAATAGCTATCAGTTTATTTCCATGAATAAGCTTGGGCTGATGTCCTCCAGGATGCAGTTCAGAATCATAGTGACTCAGGGCTCTTTTATCAAACAATTGCAGTTGCCAAGGGTGTAGTTGCTAATTACTGAGCTGGTACTATGCACACCTAAGCAGTGCTAGAAGCGGCTCTTCAAGAGCACCTGAACACCACATCGTTGTGGTAAAACAATCATAGCACCTGCCTTGCTTTGACTACTCACAAAAATTTCTTTGGAAGTTGAGACAGAGGCACTGTGAGAGCTCAGTCAAGCTGCCCACACACACTTACCAGCAAAGGTGCTGTCACTGATCAAAACCAGAGCACATCAATAGGTTTTCTTAGACATCACGTAGGCAGCAGAGCCGGTCAGCTTGGAGCTGTGTCTTCAGCTTGAAAACTAAAGATGTAATTTGTTCTGGGTGTGCAGTCCAGCAGCTTCTGGTTCAAGCCACACATGTTTATGTGATGTATCTGGCCTCAGTGCTGAGCCCTCCCCATTCTTCTTCCTGCTGTTGGCCCCCTCCTTTCAGGCTTTTGGAAGCACAACCACAGAGGTCCTTTACAGCAAAGAAATAAAAACACCTTTTAACCTATTGCCTATTGCGTTGTTGGCTTCCATTAGTCTTAATTAAATGGGGATAGGTAGGCATCTCTGACTTTGGCCAGTGCCTCTTCCACATGGTTCTTCCTGCCCTGGAAGTATTGAGCAGGAGTGCTCAGTGCTCTTTTCTGGACACTTCTAGGCCTGGAGGTTTTCACACGATGCACATGCTTGATGGCAGTTCACCTCATTAACAAGGAGCTGTTTCTGTACTGGCATGCCTGGATGATCTCAGGTCACTCTAGCCAGCATGGGATACACCAGATCTCCCAGTTCCAGTTCTACTTGTCCTCACGATGGTCTTAAGAAACGAACAATGACAAATCAGTGTTTGCAGCATGAAAAATGGGAGAAAAAAATAACTTGTTGGCAGTTGCCTTTCTGCTTCAGGAAAGGTTTGCATTTGGATTTAAAAGCACAACACTGTCTGGAAGCCCAGCCACCAACACAGTGTCACAGGTTGTTCGGGAGCACAGCATTTGACCTGTATGTGACTCAGAGTTCATCTGCAGGGCAAGAGGAGCTAGCTGAGGTTTGCACATCATGCTGACATATACCTTCTGGACATAGCGATTTGTATCTCTGCATCTGCTCTGTCATCCCTAACTTGGCAGATGAATCTAAACAATGTTGCAAGGTGCATATTACTCTTTTCCTCTCATAGGAAAATCCTTGGAGAAATAGAAAGATCTAGATGGTGTATAGGTGAGCAGTGTGAGCTTGTCAGAAATCAGTGCTCCATTCAAACACCTGACAGGCAGTATGTTGAGCTTATGACAGTTGCTTCCAATACTTTCCCATTATTAATAAAAGCCCAATAAAATGTCTGCTGATCCAGTATTCCTTCCCATCCAATCTATTTCAAAAAGTTGTTGGGAAAATGAAATGAGTGCTTCAGGGACAAGACTGATAGCTCAGGCATAGCTGTGGCAAAATCAGGTTGCCAGCTACTGTGTGCTATCGTTTCAGCCTTCAAAACTATTTCCTCTCATTGTAGTTACATGCTGAGATTCATCCTAGTGAACTTGGGAGCCTGATGTAGATGTCTCACAGGAGTACAGCTGGTGTGGGTTCCCTCTGTGACAGAAGGGGAAGAGCCATACTTGCAGCGCAAGTCAGATAGTACATAGGCTGAATCACTGTTTGAACCTGGCTTGTTTTCCCCCTGTTGATTGTATTTTTAGCAAAGGAAGCCATGTTCCCAATTTAGTTGCCCTGGTTAAATGGTCATGGTCCTGCTGTTGCAGTGAGCCCAGCACCGAAGCAAGCTCTGAAGTATACACTGAAAGCATCCAGAGAAACAGAAACATTTGAACAGAAAGAAAAGGTAATAAAGCAGTAACCATTTTAAGGTGACAGATTGATTTGCCTACCTAGCATGCCAACATTGAGAGCTGTGTAACAGATATTGTAAGTGATGCAGTATTGCCCAATATGGAGTAAAATTATGCTTGTGATAACAGCTTATATCCCAGTTGATACAATGGCATGGAAACGAGCCATGAAAACCTGGCACTCAGATGAACCCCGTAGCTGGAGCAAGGGAGGGAGGCACAGAAGAAAAGAAGGAACAAAGCTGAAGGGAGCAAACAGACAAGTAGAGGAGAAAAAAAGCTTCTTACCTTTCAGCAGTGACGAGCCTTTGATTCATGTTGTTCATATGATGAACCATCCCCATAAGCACCCTACCTGAGATGCCTTTACTTTTTGTCTGAGCTCATGATAAACGCTTACTTAGGATTTACTTTTTCTCCCCAGAGAAACAGAACAGAGAGCAAAATGATTTTTATTGATCCAGAAAGTCAAACTAGAGACGACATTAAAAGGCATAGTAGAAAACGTTTAAAGCATCTACTCAGCATCTTGTTCTGCATTTTGTTTTATCTGGGCAGATACGATAGCTCTTTTCCAACATTTTTATGAATTTTGCCATTCAGAAAAAGAAATAAGGCAGTTTAAAGAAATTTGGGAGATCACAATGCATGGACAAAAGCTTACCAGATAGAGACAGATATCTTAGCCCTCTTTTTGCCTAATATTTCTGGTCTGTGTTATTTTGTTTTTGCAGTGGTTATTTTCCCATTGCTCTCTACAGCTACCTGAAAGGCAGGTGGAGTGAGGAGGTGGCTGGTCTCTTCTCCCAAGTAACAAGTGATAGGACAAGAGGTAACGGCCTCAAGCTGCACCAGCGAAGGTTTGGACTGGATATTAGGAAAAACTTCATTGAAAGTGTAGTCAAGCATTGGAACGGTCTGCCCAGGGAGTGGTGGAATCACTGTCCCTGGAAAGTGTTTAAAACCTGTGTAGATGAGGCCCTCAGTGACATGGTTTAGTGGTGGACTTGGCAGTCCTGGGGTAGCTGTTGGACTTGGTGGTCTTGAAAGTGCTTTCCAACCTAGGTGATTGATTCTGTGATTCTCTAATCCTAAAAAATCTATGTATGGTAAGTAGTAGAAGAGAGAATTATCAGCTACTACAAATACATTACAGAAGAAAATAGGTTATGCTTGTTTACCTGACAGCAGTGCATTCAAGACTAGAAATGAGAGAGTTGGCAGGAACATTACTCCCATGAAACTTTCAGTTTGTGCATTAAAGCAAGTGATGCTTAAGGTTGGAAAGATCTCACAATATCAATTTAACTGCCAATTTTAAATAAAATTTAGCTATGGGAAGGGGAGACATGTTCTGCTTCACAAGATATTCTGGAAAGCCTCTTTCTCCATCCCTTCACCTTGGGAATTGTATTTAGTTTTGCAGGTGATTCATTTCTGCAGTGACTAAAAATCCTGATGTAAATAAGTCAGTGAAAACAGGAACACAAGAAGTTTATTTATATTAAAGGAGAATACAGTAAGCCTGGGAAGCAATAGCATCTGCATCACATATAACCTGATAATAACATCACCTTTGGGATAGTTACATGTACGAGTACTCCTTTACACCAGTAATTCAACTACTGCCTTGTAGCAGTGTAATTACCCTGCTTTCTCTTTGAAGGCTGGCTGTGGTTTCAGTTCATTTACATTCTAAAGAAATCTGATTTTTTTAATAATAAAAAATGCCTCCTCCAGGTCTTGGCAGGTCTGGAGATCTGTGCTAGGCCAGTGCTGGTGGAGAACTGTGGACAAATGTAAGCCAAACAGGTGACTTAAGTCCTCTGTTTAATACATACAGAATTGGAGCAACCTGCTACAGGTGGCTGTGCGGACATTCACCCAGCCAGTTACAGGCTTGTGGGAGGACAAAACATTCCCAACTGCTGGCCTGTATTCAGCCTCTCCCAGGGGTGTTTGTTGCAGTGCTGCTTTTGACTGGACACTTGGATATGTGTGGTAGGGAACAGCATCCTGCCATCAGCTAGTAGCAAACTGTGACGGCAGCAGCAGGTTGCAGACAAGAGCTCTACCTTCCATTAGCAGATTGCTGGACGCCTGATGTGAGTTATTGGCTTCTCCCCTCAAAAATGCCAACAGTCTTTGTAATGGGAATGGGACCAACCCAACTCAGTGTGGATTCGGATGATGTGCAGCCAAGCAAGACTGGGCAAGAAATGTGTTTTCTGAATGGATTAGGGAAATAGGTTGATCAGGTGCCTGTTCAGCAAAGGCTGTGCATTCTGGAAGCAGGAGAGTCTGCAGAAAAAATGCAAATGTGAAATATGTGGAACGTGAATGTCAAGAGTACAAAATGCCTGTATACTTAAGCTGCAAATCATTTTACCTAACGGGACCTGTATAGAAACCGGTGTCTAGTGTAAAAAGTTACACTTATCATCCTTATCATCCAACTGTGGATCTCTGTCACCCATTCTGGACATGCCCATCCTTCCTCCCCGGTTTGTGTAGGGACTGTAGGAGAGTAGATAGGCTGGAGAGAAACTTTCAGATAGCTCAAGTTAGGCGATATGAATTAGGACTAAATCCCAGGGGTCAAATTAATGCTGTTACGGATAGCTTGAATTCTGATATTTCCCAAGGTTGCTGTAGTTCTTTCAAGAGGTTTCTTGGATGCGTATGAAGGGGTTCGTCAATTCCCAGGTTGCCTCAAAATAGCTTACACACAAGTTGCACAGAAAGCTGAACTCCCTAGGGATCAGAGAAGTGCTAAAATGCTCAATTTCTTCTAATGTAACATTTCCAGGTGAAAAAATAAGGCATGTCCACTGGGACTTGACAGCCTTGATGACCCAACAGTTTGAGCTGTCTGTTCTCACTACAATCTCTGTTCTTTTGACAAAGATTTTTCACATTTGTGAAGGTGTCACAAGCATGATGTGCAATGGTGTCTTTAATTACCTAGAGACCTTTAGAACAGGCTCTCTGTGTCTACTTAGGACAGTAGTATTGAAGTGGAGGCAATTTTACCTCAGGAAAATAAGAAGGTAAAATCTAGGCAAGAATGCAGTTCCTGAGTCTGAATTCTATTTAGCGCTAACTCCTTGCAGGCTCTGTTTTCACTGTCAATAACAGATGTGCTGTTTGCAGTGTATGGCTGCACAAATCTATTTTCAAACGTCTCCTTAATTCCTTCACAATCTGTTGCATTTCATCGGTGGTACAATAAGCTGCTCAGTTGGGAGAAAAAATGTGGAGTATGGGAGCAAACTTGACTTTATTAAATTTGAGGTGAAATAAAGGAAATTAAATAAGAAAGAGGTTTGGGTTCTTTTCATTTATTCATTAATAAGTCAAATTAGGAAATCTAGTTTTGCAACTTCAGGCTCCAGGAATGGGGATAGAAACAATAATAAATATTAGCTTTTATTAGTAGAGAGCTCTCTTTTGATTACTTACAACTGCTTATTTGCATATACTGTTTAAATTGTACCCATGCCAGAAGTGCCTTTTTAAACAACTATATGTGATCTTTCTCAAGCTCTCAATGCATTGCAGCACTTAAAATTTTGTACCACAAATACATGCATTAATTCTCACTCAGCATAGTTATAATCAAATTTTTACTCTGAAAGTAAACAAGTTTTAAGTTGACAATTAAATGACTCCTTGAGATTGACAAGAAACATTAAAATTTCCCAAGAACATTAACATTCAAGAGCCATGATTAGTTCCAAGGAATAGCTGTGTCTTCTCTGACTGGCTTTGAATGATTGTCCTTTCAATGCTACCTTATGTCAGGGTGAAAACCTTCTGAAAGAGCTTTTAGAGAGTGATGAAAACTTCTGAAGCCTAACACTGAAAGCGACATTCCCAGAGTCTTCCAGGTGGGCACTTCAATAATTTGGCCAAGACAGAAAACAAAAGGAATTAGGGGAGAGGCTGAAGTTATGATACTTACCAAAAAATAAAACATGAGGGTTTTCTTTTTATTAAACCTCTGAATTTTAAGCCTAAAAATTAATGTTTCACCATTGGCACTAGTTTATGGGGCTGGAGTTTAGAAAGGGGTACAGTATTTCCACAAGAGTCCAAAATAAGTAGGTATAAATCAATTTCATTCCATTGCCTTCAGTTAATGCCAGCTGAGGTTGTAGCTAGCTATTAATCCTATGAATACACATACAGGTTTGTTCACCTGGACTAATTCCTGAGAACAAGGTGGGTATGTTATTGATAGCAAACCCAGTGTGTCCAGTGTTGGTCTCTGACACTGAGAGCAACTGGCAGGAAACAGGCTATGCCTATGCCATTAAACTCTTGTCTGCCAAAACTGGATCAACTCATGCAGTTTGCCTCTTGAGACTGGTATGCTAATGCCTGAATAATGGCCAAGAATTACATGGAAGAGTATTTCTTGGTCCTGGCCAGTAGTGTGCTGAGAATTCAGTTTGGGAGTGTTGATCCTAGCCTCCCTTCAGCTGCATGTTGGGAAAGAGACCATACACTGCACATTCTGCTGCACCTCAATGAAAGAACAAGGTGAAAAAGGATAATCTTGCCCTGGTTACCTCTGAACATGCAGAGCTGCTCCTCAGGCATCCTTCTCACACTGATCCTGTAATGGTCAAAATGTGTGTGGTGGGTTGGCCCTGGCTAGCAGTCAAACTCCACCCAGCTGCTCAGCCAGCACCCTCAGCAGGACAGGCCATGGGGAAAATAGGAATAACAGGAGTGAGTGAGCTCACAGGTAAGGATCAGGATGAAGACATTTGTTGTCTCCTCAGCTATTTCTCATAATTTTTGTTCCCTCCTCCTCTGCCCATCTGGTATTTCCTCCCCTTTCTTAAACAGTCTTATCACGTGGGGGCTAGCAGGTTGTCTGAGGGGCTCAGCTGTGCCTGTTGTTGGTCTCTTCAGCGTGGCTGGAACTGCCTCTCTCTGGCATAGGACAGGGGCAGGCCATGGCCTCATCTCACATAGGCCACCTCTGCAGCATCCCTCTCTGCCAAAACCTTGCCATGGATACCCACCACCGTGTCCTGGAAGGGTAACAGCAGAAAAGCGTGGTCTGGAGTATGCCGTCCAAGCTCTAAACATACCCGGTGAGGTTGTGCTTAACAGTCCATGAGAAGAAACTGAGAAAATAAATGGATCATTAGTAGAATTAAATTTGCATTTTCTATTGAAATAACTTTTTCTTTCTGCCATGTTAACACTGTGCAAATGGTGGTACTCTATTGGCAATGTTTTCCGTGAGTAGAGTTAACTTTCTGTGTTATTGCAGTTATGTTATATAGTGCCAATTTTTAGATCAGTGTAATGTTGTATTAATTCAGCAGACCTATAAAAGTCAAAGATAATTGTGAATATATGACACACTTAAACAAAGTTGTAATATCAGTTTAGAAGTAATTCAGGTTCACTTGACAAGAGCTATTTCCCTAAACCCATGTTGACGAGGGTTTATTACATTCCTCTCCTCTAAATCTTTTTAATGTTGAACCAATGAAAAATGGTATTTACTGATTCCAGAAGGATGGTAAAAGAAAGAAGGTAAGTGAAAGAAAGATGTAAGTGAATGCTCACAGTATAGGAATGAGGGCAAGATGGCACTGAAGATTTACTTTAGGAAAACATAGCAATGCTTCTTTAGCAACCTTTCTTCTGGGTTTTTTTGCTGTCTGCAAGAACTGAAGTCTCTAGATCACTTAAAGAAGGTGAGAGCATAGTGATGAAAGGTTTCTATTCCAAGTCTCAACAACGACAACAATGTCAAGCCATTATCTGAAATAGTTAGTATAAGTAAAGAAAGGGTTAAAGAGAAGAAGCTGAGATTAGCAAAACCCAAGATGCTCATTGCTATCCCCCAAAGGCTATGTTTGATAAATAAGACAAATGTGAAATTGTGAATTAATGAGCAAAATTTTATGTGCTGCATGCTGGGTCTAATAATGAAAGCATGGGCTGCTGGGCCTATCCATATTTGTGGGGCTGTAAATATCAATGACAGGAGAGCAGATGGACTGGAAGGAGCAAGCTTTACTCTAGTGACTGCCACATGCCCGCCATTAGGATTGTGGGACCAATGATGACAACCCTTTGCCTTCAGAAGCACGGAGATGTCACCTGCTCAGACAGCCAGAACCTGATTAGATCACATCCACTGTGTATTTCCTGAATATAACTTATTTTTCCTATTTCCTTTTCTTGATTCTTATCTTTTCTTATCTGGTTGTTTATGCCTTCTCTTTAACGGAAGTCTGGTTCAGCTGACTAAGCGTGAATCCTTTGCAATGTTATTCTAAGCCTGTGGCCAAAAAGGCAGCTAAAAAAACTTTAGACAACCTGATGCTTGTATACATCTGTGAGTGATAATGTTGTACATGCATCTGTCATTCTTCAACAGAGAGTTGTACCAGAAACAGAGCCTGTACTTGTTATCTCTTGCTTTTATGCGGCTTTCTCCAATTGTGTTCAAAAAAGCCAGATCAGGGTCCAATAGAAGAAAACCAAAAAGCCTCCCAGCTCGTCTCTAAGTTTTTCTCCTCTTTCCCCCTCCCTTTCCTTTTCCTCTTCTCCAGTCTCTCCTTCATCTCCTGACATGGGCTCTTATCTTAGCACCATCTCATGTGTTGGCAGATGGAGAAAAAGTTGGTCCTTCATGTAATTTTTCTGAAGTTAAAAGAAAGGGTAAAAGGCATAGTTATCAAATGACAGTCTCTGTTGACGCTTTTAGGAGTTCAACTGGGTTTCTTTCTTTTTTTAAACCTTAATTTTAAACTTTTAGTGGTGCTATTGGAAAAGGTCCTTATGAAATCTCTGCACTTAAACTTCAAACATCATCTATTTGTTTATCTCTGTACTAGAGATACAAGAGAGAGGTGCATTCAGTATATTTGTACTCTGGACCAGTTAATACTGAGAAAATGAACACGGCTTATGTTTATTGAAAGCCCTCTGGCTTGTTACCTGGGAGGCTGAAATACTGTTTCATAAATTACAGAATAATAGAATGGTTTGAGTTGAAAAGGACCTTCAAAGATCACCTAGTCCACTCCCCCATGCTATGAGCAAGGACACCTTCCACCAGATCAGGTTGCTCATAGCCCCATCTAATCTGACTTTAAACACTTTTAACTATGGGGGATCCACAACCTCTCTGGGCATCCTGTTCCAATGTCTCACCACATTTACTACAAAAATTAGTTTTGTTCAGCAGTTATGTAGGACTTTTTGGCCTCCAAAATACCACAATTGACCTTTCAGCTAACTGTTGCAGCGTGTAGCTCTCTCAGGGCCAAATCATCTTTTCCCTTTCTTGTCCTGTAAGCTGGAGAATCTGGGAGGAAAAAAAAAGTCATCTGTACAAAACTAAGTAAAAAACCATGGAAATATGCGAAAGTTTCTTTCTGAGTGGGATATTTCCGAGGGGCCCTGGTTCTGTGTAAAGTCTAAGTCAAGGAAAAGATGCTACTCTAAACACTTCATGCTTCTCCTCCAATTAATCAGCAGGGCTTAAAATGATCTCCTAGGAAGGCCTCTCTTTCTCCAGTCTGGTTGCATCTCTCTTTGCAGGAGGACAGCAGACACCATCACTGTAACAACCACCCATTGGAATTAATAGGGATCATCACACAGCTCCTTCATGGGTATCATTACGGTTCACTGGTATCATTACTTGAACAAAGAGCACAAATCTGACTCTCAGTTGAGCCCTCTTGTACTGTCAGGCATTTTTCTTTCTCTTCGACTGTTCTCTAGTGTAAAACATTCAAACCACAATTGCCTGCCAATGTCTAAGGTGTCACAGTCTGGAGGCAAACAATGAAGGTGCTTCTGGGCATATGGGCTTTGTACAGTAGCACACTTGGCTTTGGCTAGGCTGTGTTTCACAGTCTGTTGCCATAGCAAGCCCAGCACTGAAAGCGGCATAACTAGCTCGGTTTGGTAATGAGAGAAAGTAGGCTGAGACGTAGGGTAGGTTGGGCATAGTGCCATGCTATATGCAGGTTCAAACTAATGCTGCCTGATGATCCACCTCTGTAGGAGCATCTAGCTGTACTCAAATAAGTAACCTGTCTTCAGAACCTAGACTGCACAGGTGCTCACCTTAGGGGTCCTTTATAACAATTCAGAGTAGCAGATAATTGAAGAACTATTTTACTATGCCTCAGGACCACCCCCTGCGAGTGTCATTCTGGATCCCTCTAACCTGTTTCTTCTGGCTTGCTGTGAGCTTGAAGCTTACGGTGCTACCCGCATAGCCCTCGCTCCTCGCATGTTCTCTACAAGTCCATTTGAATCCACTTTGGCTTTCTCGGCT
>JBCJKH010072518.1:43276-61091 GCA_039877255.1 Loriculus beryllinus | reverse complement strand
AGGGTGATTAAAGAAGCCAGCACTTATTAGTTGCATTTGTACACACCTGTACAATCTTATCATTAGGAAATTTCATTCTACTTTGAAAACTATTTTGCCAAACCCCCCAAAATTTGCCCCATCTGTATTTTTACAAAGCTTATGTACTAAAAATTCACGTTCAAATCTAGGTTAAAAATTGTAGTAGTATACTAACACATCTAATGAGTGCTGAATTTTTTTAAATGAGGTTAAGAGTCAAAGCTTGAACAGAGGCTTAAAATGTTGCACGCAGCACTGAAACCACTGACAGTAAGTAGAGTTGAATTAAGAATGAGCCTTAATTGCAGAAATCTTGGAAAAAAAACAAGCAAACATATTCACAGTGATGAAGTACTCATGAAGGGTGTGAGGAGGAAAATGTTGGGGTTTTTTTTCCACCCCCTGTATTGCACAATTACTTGCTAGAGTGCCTGGAGCACTTGAAAGCTTCATTAAGGTATGCTTTGCATCATGGACATGACTTCTCTGTACATTATCTGATTTAGCAGAGCTATATCCCTTGGAAAAGAAACTATACCTGTTTCTGACATAGTAAAGAAAGGCAAAGTTAATTTTTTTAATTTAGAAGTGACTGCCTTTTTGGTCTTCAGTATTTGATCACTGGGATGAAAGTGGGAGGGAAACGTGAAGACTCTCAAAATGTAGCATCCCTAGCACCTGTAAGGAGGCAATAGCACAGGCTGTACAGAAACAGCAGATTCCCATTAACCATGAATTTTGGAAGATTTTGGCAGCTTCCACTTTCCCCCTCATGATTTAGAACATTTCAAAGGCAGGATTACAAAAGAAGACATCACATGATCAGTTCAAAAGCATAACTGGGACTCTCAGGAGAGGAAAAGGGCAAGTTCTGAGGCAGCATATGCTGTTTTGAAGGACTTACTACAAAGCACTTACCTTTATACCTCTCTGCACAGATAAGAATTGCAGCTGGTAAACGATTCACCACCTCTCCATTCAGACAATAAGAAGAAGAATTTGTTAACCTGACACTGCTTTACTAACCTGTGCATCTGATCTAAACAGCACAGTTAAGCAAGAGAGTTTTATGAATGTAGGGCTTTGGCCATGAACCGGATTGCTACAAACCTGACACTTTGGCAGTCTTTGTTCTAACCAAATGATTTATGAATGTGACACTGTCATGTTGTGCCTACAAATTATCAATTTCTCAATGCAGTTAAGGGGTAAGTCACATACCAGAAATCTGAGGTCACAGGAAAGATCATAGCAGTATCACCTCTTAAAGTAATAATTAGCATGACTGAACAGCAGCATGAAACCTCCTACTCTTTTGCCTTTTCCCTGGGAGGGTTTCATTCAGCTTTTCTCTTGGCTAGAAACTCATGCTGTGTTACTGACCAAGTTGATCACCCTGTGGCATGCCTAGAGTGCAGAGAAAAGAGTACTGAGAAAAAACACCCTAACCAAAACCTGAAAGAAACTAAACCCAACAACAAAATAATGCTTAAACTTTTACATCTATTAAAGATTTAAAATCTTTACATCAACACTTACCTTCCACTTGTTTACAGCTTCATGTCTCCTAGGGAAGCAGAGAAGGGGAGAAGAAAATTACCACTATTTGGATACTCCTTTTGCTTACCTTATCATCTTTGTTCATAGTATCTAAAGAATAACTAATAAACATGCTTGCGTTATTATTTTGCCTTAGCAAAGTCAGCATGATTCAGAAGAGAGCAGTCATAAGACTGTCACAGTTCCCAAACTGCCAAAAGCTGTGGGAAAACAAAAGTCAGTAGCTGAGGGAGAAGGCTTAACTCTCATTACCATAAGCAACTTAGCAGCCTGTTGGCTGATCTGAAATATGCAAGTACTCACACAAACTTAAAACTGTCTATTGCTATGCAATAGAGACTGCTCTGCAGCAGACAGGTTTCTCCTGCCTGAAAACAAAAGAGAAAAAGCACTACAAGTAAATTTATATATTATACCAAATTGGCTGGAAACCCAGAGTTCTTTGACACCAAATTCCACTTCTTAGGTCTTAAAATCATGTTGACTTTAAAAGGGCCAAGATACATATGAGTGCATTTAGCCATGACAGCTCATGCTTCCTATGCCAGACTTGCCTTCTGCACCCCAGTCTTTCAAAGCAGGTGCTAACAGGGCCATGACAAAGTACACATCTACATGCTGATCACTGCCCTGTTGATCACTGCTATTCCTCTAGATACCTAACAGAAACCACTGACATCTGCTAATTTTCAGAACTCAAAAGTACAATTACTTGACCCTTTGGGGTCAAAACAAATTGGCTCTGGGCATAATTTTATCATGTTGTTAAAAGCTTATATGTGATAAAGGTCCCTTCTGTGTGAGTTTGTGTGAAGGGGTTATACAGCTGAGCAGATTATATGCTGAGCAGCAGCAGCATGGCAAAGTCTCTCAATTAATCTCTGGAGACTGGCTCTATTAAAACCATCAGAACTGACAAATTCAGAGCAAGAGCCTGCTGGCTATGTACAAAGCCACTACCCACATTAGTATCAACCATGGGTTGCATTAGTTTAGGTCATATAGAAGCAGATAGCAGCTGATATACGCAGACAAAAAAATCTACAGGATTACATACACCTGATGAAGCAAAGAGTTCTTTGAGACACTTTATAAACTAGCTACCTAGGAGCTGAAGAACCCAGGGGTTGGGACTGACCTCCTAGTTGTTGCTCCTACAGAGTAATTACAAGTGTGCAAGTAAGTAAATATATTGTGTGAATAGTTACCTAATGTCAGTAACAGTTTTAGTAACAAAAAGCCTTCTGTTGGTTTGTGATCTGTATCTCTACGAGCTTGATCTGCTATCATCGAAAAGGGAATTCACAGAATCAAGCATCCAACTATTTTATCAGTTATTTCTTGGCAATACTAATCAGTAAGCAGGACTGCTGCTGTTACCACTGATTCAATTTCTCTAATTGCTTGCTAAAATAAAATTAAAAAAAATTAAATAAATTACTTGCAGAACTCACTCTGTGCAAGAACTCGCTACCAAGACTTCCTTGGAAGTTCAGAAAATGTGACTGCAACTGTTCATGACAGAAACCTAGTGAGACAACCTAACCTGTTTGCCTAGTCCATGCAATTTTCACTTTCCATTTAAACACCAGCATGTGCTGAGATTCATCATCATGACAGACCAAATAAACTGAAGGTTAACAACTTTAGTTGCTTTTACCTCTGAAAGGCAAGTTTAGGAAAGCAAATATCCCTTAACAAAGTTCCTGCTGCTGCCACTTGAAGATAAGTTTCTAGAGAGCCTGAACCTTTGTTCAGTCCTGCTCCATGTTTCCATTAATCCTGGCCCAAAACCACCCATACCAGCATAAAGCTTCCAAGTATTTCCAGCAGACCTTTTAGATTTTGGCAAATAAAAATATCTCTCATGCATATGCAATACATCTATCAATTGCATCACTACCACTGAAAGTTGTGCCATGTCATTATGCATTACTAGTCAGCTACGTAACTACTCCCACGAATCTTAGGGCTGTTACGAAAGCTTTCAGTGATCTCATCTAGTGATATGCAAACTAAAAATTCATTCTTCTGCAAAGACTCTTTAGTAGGAATATGTTGCTGTATATCTTATTATATTCTAATAATTTCAGTTATACACCTCTATGATTTCACTGCTTCTGTTAAGTAGAAATTAAAAACTGGCAACTTCTGTCTTTCACAACCTCTCTTTATTTGTCCTAGTCTACTAGCTCAATAAAGGGATGGAAACACAGTTCAAATTGTCTCTTTAAAGAAATACATAATGATGGCTACTTACAACATAAGACCAGGCTGCTACAGTAGCGCTAATAAAAGTCAACTGCTGCACTGTTTACTGCTTTGTGTAAACTCTTTCAAGTGCCCTGAGCTGAATAGTAGCTTTGTTGCTCTGAAAGTTTCTGCTCAGCCGGTTCACCAAGGTCCTGCCCTTAGCTGCAAGTTACAGAACTGCACTTGAAGATTTTTTTGCTTCACTTAAGGGTTTATAATCAGGAACTTTCTTCTGGAAATTCCAGTGACAACTGACTGCCAAGCCTTGACAATAAGCTCTTAAGCTTTGACTATGGGCTGAAAAGAACTGCAGCTTAACAAAGAAAGTTGTGGGTTTTTTTTAAAACAATTCTTTCTCATTCAATAAATACTGAGTTTCAAATACCCATGACAATTTCTCAAAGCATTCTAGGCATGTTAATGCAAAATTTCATATCTAAGTAGCCCAAAAAGAGATATTTAATACTTTGAGTATCTCTAAAGACGGACTGCATCACTAAACTGGGTTGAACTTACACAACACAGCCATCTCTCATTTACTGTTGTTCTAGCTAGTGTTTTGCATTTAGATGCGCACTGTTTTACTCCTGTTGCCAGTATGACAGAACACCTTGGATTGGAAAACATCACTAATGCTTCTAGAAGACATATATACAGAACTTGAACTTTCTGATGTGCCCTGCCAGTGTTCCTTTGAGTGAATAAATATCTTTTAAGTATCTTTTATTGCCAGAGTGCATGCTGCAGGCATTAACTATTAAAAACTGTGCTTACAGGAAAACTGAACAGCAAAATTTCAACAACTTTCGAAAAATGGTGACAAAAACAAGGAATGTTTTGCTTACATAACACAGAGATAAAGGGAAGCAAATTATTGCGATTTGGGATTCTCTAAGCTTTCTGCCCCTCACAAAGCTGAAAAATGGTGGGAAAAAATGATTAAAAACCAAATACCTCAGCATGTAGTATCTGCAAGATCACAGGCAGTTCTCTTCTTGGATGCATAGGCAGTATCTTTGTTAAATCAGAGAAGGGAGGAATAGACGAAGAGTTGCCTATTATTTAAAATATTTGAGATAGGCCAAAACTGGTGAGCAGCTAGTATCAGCAGATAACCATTTATGACTCAGGGAATGAGCCATTTATGACCCAGGGAATGAGCAAATAAATCTTCTGACACTGAAGCTAGGTTAACATCCAAGAAAAGACAGCTTCTTCCAGGATCTATCAACAAGATTAGTCGTAGCACTAGATCCTAGGTGGGAATGGACCTCTCAAACCTGAAGGTGTTTTATTAGAGTGAAAGTATATGAGTTCTTGAAATTTTATAAAAGGCCTGATCTGATTCTTCCATAACTCCAAAATCACTCAGACCTGAGGGTGGGCTCTAGAATATAGGGCTGCAAGGTACAACCAGAGTTGTCTTCCTCAAGTAGTATCATTACAAATTATATAAAAGGCTTGATATATCACAAAGATAAGATCCCTCTTCTTTAAATTTGTCAAACCTCATACTCAAATTATTAATTTTTGTTACTCAACTTTGATTGTTTCTATAGCTGTCTTAAGACTGAAGTCTTACCTCTGTAAATGGTCATCTTTCACGTTTAAAAGGACTATTTTAAACTGTACGTACTTGTTATCTTTTTCCCAATACAGTTCATTTGTGATTCATGAAATATAATTTTGGAATAGAAATTATTAGAAAATACTTTAAAAATAACATTTTCAAATTATGTAACAAAGTAACAACTCAGCTACCTTCAATATTAAATTCTTGCCAAACCAACTACAAGTCATCGACTGAAATACCAGCATTTATCCATAGAAATAACTGAGCTATACAATAAAAAGCAAGTACCCATGAAAATATAAATATTATTTAATAGCATAATTTTAATAAAATATTCTTCAAGATAAATATAGTAAATAGTTTCTAGAACTTGCTCAGTCTCCATGCAATCATATCTGAACTGCACTGAGCAGCTGCTATTTTCAAAGAAATTTCCTGGAAAAGGGCACCATTCATTGTTTGATTCATACTCAGCATACTCTCTTCTCCTTCATTCTGAAACTTTTTTCTGAATTGCTGAACCCCTTCCTCACTGTCCAGTAAAGAAGCCACGGGAGCATCAGTGATTGTCTTGCCAGGCTCATTCCCCCATGTCAAACAGTTTTCAACTTTACTTTCTTTTGAGAAGAAAGAATTCCTAGAGGTGAGCATTTCTTTTTCCAAAGCCAGTGCTAACTGTTCAGTCAGTATACCTTTGCTTCCACATTTCAGAAGTTTTACATCACAGCTTGGTGGGAGAACTCTAATAAGGCTATAAAGGCACTGGAACAAACCAGTCAGATTTCTGAAAAATAAGGTAACAATTATTATTATTATTATTATTAATTATTATTATAACTACCTTGTATCTTCAAAATTCTATCACAGAAAATAAAACAAAATTACTTGAAACAGGGAAACATGTATGCTGATTATGCTTTTAAGTATTACGTATACTGTATATAAAAGAGTCAGCAAAAGTTTTCTAATGGTACATTAGCCACCACTTTGACAATAAGCAAACCTCAAGAACTTTACTATTCTATGCTAAAATATATGTGCATGATTAAGATTTCATGAGCATTACTTGTTTCTTTAAACAGCAAGTCATTGTACATGATGGCTACATATAATAATACAAAGGAAATGCATTGTTCAGTCTACACTTAGGGGCAGTAAAAAGTCACTTTTATTCATACATTGTCAGGACCAACTCACAGCATGGCTACTAGGTGGCCCACAGCTCCTATTCAAATGGTCATTATAGAGGGAAAGTTGCACTTAAAAATCAGACATTCAAAATTATTAAGAAAGCAAGATAAAATAATGCTTGTAATCATCAGGAACCTACTCTCCTGGATACCAGTGTAGCATATATGATAAAATGACATAGTCCTTATTCTAAGAGGAACATAGAGTTTGTCCAAAGTCTTATTTCCAGTGTTTGCCATGGTATCTTCTGATGAAAAAAAAACCAACCCAAAACCCAAAAAACATCCACAATAATAAAACCAACCAAAAAAAAAACAACCCACCCCCCAAAACCCTACAAGCATTCTTAGGTAGCTAGTTTTCTCAGAAAGAAGTAGGTTCAGGAAAAATGCTTATTTCAATTTATTTATCTTGAACATTTCACTACTTACAACAGCTATAGTAGTTTATGTTAGTTCTGAAAGGCTGTGTGGAATAAAAATAGTCTCTAGTTCCCACCAATCACAGAAACATCCCAGCTGGATAAAAGATTAATCCAAAAATGGGAAACAAAGACATAGAAAATACAATCATAGTTACACCAAAAACATGGACTCGCTATTAATACTAAGTTGGATCAAAAGTGTATAGTATCAAATAACATTTTAAAAGGAATCAAAAGACTTTAGGCTTAAAATTTTACTGGGTGATTTCTTACACAGTTTAGCCTTTCCTCTTAGATATAAGAGAGAAATCAACTCCTACATAGAGTAAAAGATTCAAACTCATTATAAATTAGAAACTGTTGAAAGATATACCTTCTCTTTTATTTTTTAGCTTGAAGTCTCCAAGACAGGCAACATTTGTCAGTACAACATACTTTTTATGTTGTGAGCCATATCCAGCTAAATGATATATCATGGCAGTGTAACTACCTTGTATAGCCTGCTTTAGGAAATTTTATGGACATACGTCCAAGAATCTATGTAAGAAAAGCAAATCAATGAGACTCTTCAAATTACTTACTTTTCAAAAACATTGTAGGTATGAAATAAATACTTCAGAAACACATACAAAATTGGACTAAATTTATGTTGCAGTACTAAACTACAAATTGACATAGCAGTAAATTAAAATTTAATATAACTTAAGGTTTGCTGCTGTTTGTTTAGGGTTTTTATTTGTTTTTAATATTCTCTCAAGATTTTTGTTTTAAATCAACACATACTGAAGAAAAATTGTTACACTAAGAATAATGTAAGAAAAAAAGATTATAAAATTCATGTGCAGCAAAATGACCAAAAGAATAGTACCAAGCAGATATTAATGGAGACTAGATTTATCTGTAATTCAATGTTCTAGCCTAGACAAAATTAAACAATACAGTTCATGTTCAGTCATAGCTCTGATTTGAAATTAATCTGTTATTGCTGGTGACTCTCATATCATCAGTATTAGAAGCCTGTTAATTATGGTTTTTGGCTGTTGTTCATGATACCTGTAAGAAACACTGTAAAGATAAAAAAGTGTGCATGCAAAATGAATATACTCAACTCTTTTAAAGCAATTTTTACCTGCAAAATAACATTAGAAGCCCTTCAAATGGATTTTTCAGGGTCCATTTAAAAACTGTACCGTATACAATTCCCGTTTTATGACAGAATATGTTGTCATGGCATTCCTTAAATGGTGTGCCCTCCATTTCTCCCAGTAACCATGAATTCACTGGAGTCAATGTGCAATCAGAAGACACAATCTGAAAGGAGAATCTGACAGATACTGCAAGGACAGCAAGTATATCTTCCAAGGAACCTGCAAGAAAACACAGAAACAAAATATTTGGCCTGAACATTTTGATCATGTAGCATGCATTAAGCTTTGTATATGCAAAAACCTGGGTTTATGGCCCCAGTTTTAGGTAGAGTTTGCACCTGCATACAGGCGTTTTTGGTGAGTTTTCTTTCCACCTAAATTCTTATACCTACTTCTGTCAAGCAAATGAGTTAACTGATTAACAAAGCCCCACCTATTTAATGAAAGCTCTGAAGATAAATGCCACCTTGCCAAAGACTATTAATAGCCTCCTGGTACCTAGTAAGATGACATGTTGGCTTTAGCCCGTGATACAGCATTAAAGGAAGAAAGAAATTAAAATTCATTACAAATGATCCAAAGGGTATTCACTACATCAGCAGAAGCACAATTCAAAATCAATTAAATCAGGAATACTAGAAGAAACGAAAATAAATGACCTTAATAGACATGTAGATGAGGAGAAGCTTCAACTACTTCGGTAATATCTAAGAGGTAATACTACAGCAGAAAAGAAAATACTCTTGTATCTAATAAATAGTTAAGTATCTTTCTTGCAGGAAAAAAAATTCAGCTTTCAGCAACCTGTACTCAGACTTATCTTCAGAATTAACCTATCCAGAGACATTTCAGCACCAATGAAAGCACAAAAACCCTACAGGAAATCACTGAACATTTTTTCCATTTTGAAAAATGTTCTGTTTTGTATTTCACCCAGCTTTTAACTCCCAAAAGGTCTATGAGGTTCATGTTCAAAGACAGAGATATGATTACATCTTCAAAAGAGCTTGGCATCATTTACAGTGAACAGAAGAATCAACCATGTATTTATGAATCAAAAATGTATCAATTCATTTACCTGTACAGTAATTATTATCCTTTAGCATCTTTACTGAATATTTTCCATTTGAAACATCTTCCAGACTTAATGAAATTTTCCCACAGAGTACAGTAATCTTCTTGCTCTCCTGTAAACTATCAGTCTGACGTTTTTGTTTCTTTGCATGTAGAAGAACTATGCAACATACACGGTGAAATGCCAGTAACGGTGAAAGGCTGGTAACAGCAATGACTGACTTTGCTTCATTCAGCTGAGGAAACTCTTTTTTCATGTCATACTTGCCATGCAAGTCCAGTTTCATCTTTTTTGGAGGAGGCTCAATTTGACAGGAGGAGACAGCCAATGCTGAGGAGGCTTTGTTCAGCTTAATGATCTTATTTCGACACTCAATAATTGGAGAAATCGAAGAGAAGTTTTGATCCACCACTAAAGATAAACTGACATCACTCAGTGACCTGTGAAGATCCATATAAGATGACTGCACCCCCAGTTTGTATTTTGTTTTCTGACAAATAACCAGAACTTTGCAGAAATATATAGATATGTGTGTAGATATACATATATATATACACACACATGCACAGATATTTAAGACTACCACAAACTCCAATATCATTCCAGGTTAAGTCATAGGCTGTGCAAAGAGTATAAGTCCTTCAAATCACTATTTCATCTAAGCTTAACATAAAGATTTTCAAAACATGGACTGAGCTTTTTAAAAGGCTTCTAGGAGTTAGATGCCCCATTTCAATTGAAAGAATTTGGATTTTTAATTCACCCAGAAAATGTTGAAAATTCCACATAGCCCATGCAGATACTCTATAACATTAATAATTTATTTTTAAAGACTTAACTTTCTTTTAATAAAAAAATTAAGAAAGTATCTTCTGCCCTCTTTGAGGACTAAAAGCTTTTCTGATGTTCTATGTTATTTTATAGATACCCAAACAGGTTTTAAATACTATTACCTTAAAAATGCAGTAATTTCCTGAAATACGTGAAGTACTTGATTTATTTAACACAGGGTTCTTTCAATGAAATGCAAATATTACTATTTCAGATACTCTCTTAATGAATATTTTATTCTGTCAATCAGTTCAGTCTCAAAATGTTATCTGAAAGTCTTATGACTATTTTTTCTTTACGGAGAAGTATCACCACCTTGTAATGCAGTCTAAAGCTTCAGTGCAATCTTGCCTTATTAGGAAGCACAAAAGAAATCAATAAAGACTTACAGTGTTGGGATGGAGAGAAATCAAACCCTTTTCCCCCTAAACACAGGTCTTTGTGGACAGTACTGAACTGGAACCCAGCAGACCTAGGTTCTGCTTCTAGCCTACCAGGAAACCTTTGACAAATGACTTCACCTTCACAAATCTTTTCTCAACTGTAAAAATGGGGGAGAGAGCAATATTGCTGCTAGTTTATAAGGAGTGGTTCCAAATCATCTGAGAATTTCTGAAGCTACACAGGAATGAAGTATTTCATTTTCAAAAACAAAGCCATCATCATCAAAGCTAAAAGAATGAATACTGGAAAGGCAAAACCAATCTCTTGCCTCAGTGGCTCTTAACAGAAGCTGTCAGGAAGATGAAGTCAACTTTCTTGTAAAGTTATAGCAATCTGGCAGTTGAGAAATAAAATACCCACAGCTCCAGCAGAATGGCCAAAGGGCGTAACAGGTCAGCTCTCCCACCACCACTTGAATGATTTTCAGTGGCATCAGTAGTCTTTAAGCTTACCCTAACACAGTATCAGCTACAGTACTTGTGGAGATACAGGTCAAAAGGAAAGTTCTGACTCTACCACAGTTGACATTAAAACAGTAATTTACAATGTGCATTGTGTAATGTAATCCCAGTTTGCTGAAATGTGTTCCAAATTAGTTTCCTCCCTGCGAGGAGGACATGAAATAAGTAGTATTTACATCTATAACTGAACAATTAAAGAGAATGAATAAATACATTTGAAGACAATAATAAGAATAAACAAATAACTTTGAAGGTTTAAGTATTGTATGTCTGATTGTTCCAAGTTACACAATACATAAGCCTAGCAAATACTTATTTGAATGGACACTTGGCTATAGGATACTTCAGTTCAAAAGCCGAGTATTTATTAAGTTGATCTGTGAATTTAAAATGTTTTCTTTTGTGCTTCTTTAGGCAAATCACTCTTCAGGAATGGCAAGAACTATATAACTAAGACAAAGCTTTATCTACACCATATACTGGTATCAGCATAGCTATGTCAGTCAACATGGGCAATGAAGAAAACTTTCGTAAAAGCCTCCAGTAATGATGTGGTTGTACTGACACAACTGATTATTTGCTATACAATGGTTGGTTTGTTTTTTTTTGTGCAGAGCTGGAGAGATATAAGCAGCAGCCACAATACTGACAATGACACACTTGAAACATTTTATACACAGATGTTAAAAATGAGAAACTTCAAAGCTCAAAAGTGCACTCTTGCTACTGCACAGCTTAACTTGCAAATTCAGTCTCTATAAAACTACTCAAAATATGAGATAAATTTATATACTTACAAGTAAAATGATTCAGTTAGTTTTACTCCAACTATCAAGCTGTCACCAACAACACGCTGCCACAATTTCTCTGTGAAGTGCTCTGGAACTTTAGATGCCAACGAGGTTTCTTTACTAAGAGAGTGAGGAGGATTGTCTACGTCATCCCAGAGAGAGACAAGGCCTTCCTTACAGAAAAACGTTGGATCTTTTAGATAAAGTAGAGGCATTATTTCTTTTTAAACTGCATTACTTCTCGTTTTACCACAAATGATTGCTGGAAGTGCTTTTTAAATACCTAAATGAAGTCTATATACACTACTTTATTCTCTACAATAGATTCAAAAGATAGAATTGCATTTGCTTAAAGCACGATACCATGAAAAGTGCAACTCATTCTCTCCTTGTAAACAAGATCAGCTCCATTTCAAGTAAATTAGGAGGCTTCTCTCAAGCAACACGTTAAGATAACATTTTCCCAAGCTCCACTGCCTTCTCAGCGCACAGTTCACTCTGTTCCAATTATAAAATAAATTTTGCTTGTACATATATATGACAGACGTAGATATGTATTCAATATCTAGGCAACTGTGCCAGTTAAGATTGCACAATCCACTTCTGTGTTAAATGCTACCCCTCCATGCAACTCAGCTGTCAGGTGGTATTGTGCAAATCAATTTCAAGTAAAGAAACCCAAATTTACTCCTATGTACATACACTGGCAGGTTCAGGTAATGAATCAGACTTAAAAAGCAGATTAATGAGTTTTGATAGTGACAATACTATTGGTGAAAGTGACAAGTGGTTGAGAGAAGCACCCTCTACATATGGCTGGGCAGAATTGAGAATTGATCTCTTCTGCAATTTACCTCTTTTGCAGTTGGTACAATATGGGTTCTTTCTTTTACAAGATCCACCAATGCTCTGCAGGATTCAAGAATAACCTTCTTTTTGAGTCTTAAATGCTCCTGTAGTTCTCGAACACAAGTGTAACCAGCCTGCAAAAGATAAAATTATCATTACACTTATGCTTAGGTATACTGAAATAAGAACCAATATTGAGGGTACCAATATATTTCTTCAGCTTTCTATTTTTATGCAATAGAGATCCAAAATATTAATCTGAGTATCTTGGCCTCTTGATATGAAACCTCAAGTTTAATATGAACTTTTAAGGTCAATTTTATTTCATTACATAGATATTCAGCCCTTTCATTATTATTTCTACTTCCCTTTTCCATCAATACAAGTTTCAATTTCTTCTCAAGATTTATATTGATTACTGGTAAACTGAATATATGGAACAGTTGGCAGTTTTACAAACAGACAAAAAAAAAACCCTCAAAAAAAATAGCAAGAAAGCAGCATGCCAGCACCAGCTGCTTAGATCTTAAGAAAGCTCTCAACAGCTATTATCAGGAAAGCAATATCCTGAGAAGTTCTACGCTGCCAAGGACTGGAGAGAACAAAGCTCACCACTGGAATGCAAACCCAAACTTCCCCCCCCCCCCAAAAAAAAAACCCTGAACAAATAATCAGGATCAATCATAAGCAACTGACAAGCCTGAATAAAGACCACTTCATGTAAGCAGAGATGCCCTCTGCTCAAGGTGCAATGGTAAAGACCATTTAGAGCAAGTAGCACTCATCATTATAAGTTCTGTAAAAAATATAATTTGCTACGTATCTAATCATGCATTGCAAGTACCAGATTCCAAGCAATAATCCAGTGCTAGACTTGAGAGAGGAGAAAAAAAAAAAGAAGGTTTAAGAACAGGATGCTTTCACAACACCTTCCTAATCAAGGTCATCAGAATACCGAACTATTTTCTTATTGCCATTGATGAGCAACTCCTGAATAAATAACTGAGAAACAAAAAGCAAATGGTGAATCACAGACTGAAGCAGTCAAAATGGCGAAAGATTCACTGAGGTACGCCTGCTGATCAATCTAACATTTGCTAGCCTTTTTCTCTCACAAAGCAAACAAGAAAAAGACCCAAAATCTACGACATGGCAAACCAAGACTGGGTAGTGCCCTCCATCATCTCCCTCTGGCACATCCTTTCTGCCATATGCCAAAATATATTACGGAACAAGCACCAGTAGAAGTCATCATTTTTGCACAGGGAAACTAAGAAAATAAAACTAGATCACCTTAAAATATAAAATAAACATCAGCATAAAAATAAAGCAGTCTAGAGCCAAACACAACACAGCTGTAATAAATCCAGCATGAACAGCAGAAGAGATGAATCACTACCAAAAGCAAAGCAAATTAAGGCAGAGGCTTAGTAGTAAGGAGAACAGCCAAGTGCTTTGACACATTCCATTTAAAGTTGCAGCATTCATAAATAAATAAATTAATACCCATACATACAAAGCTAAAACCACTGAGCCAAGAACTGTGGCACCTCTAGAAAGCAAAGGAAACTGAAAGGAACATTCATGATTGTTAAGACTAAAAAATATTGGGAAAAACAAAGGTAAAATGGAAAAAGTAAAAAACCAAAACAAAACAAACCAGAGAGAAGCAATTCAGAAATCTACAGACTGAAGCAGGTCACACACTAAATAACTGGGTCTACGTTTTTCAAGTGACCAAAATCCCTTATGTAAAAACACCAAAAAAACAGGCCAATCCAGAACAGATGGAAAAATACTTAAAACTTACACTAAAAATAGTAATAAAAATTAAATCATAGAACATTATAAAACGTTTCTTAAATAACTTTCGACCCACCACTAAATCAGCATTATCAGAATGAGACCAGAACAACCTGACAATGTAGCAATTCAGCGTATCACCAATAAGGATTGCAAAAATACCTGCCCCAAACAGGCAAACCAAGTCAAAGGAAACAAGTTAATCAAAGGAAAAAGAATTTGGCATTACAATCCATACACAACTGTTAAGTACTTGCAGGGGGAACAGGCCAGTGGACATAAAAAGACACTTCTGACTTATGGTATGACTACTAGAACAACCAAACCCATGAGAAACCCTGTAACCTCAGCTCTTGTAACGTAACTGCAGTACTCTGTCAAAGGAAGTCTTCTTCAAGGGGTACTAAAACAAGTGCTAAACAAAAAAAGTTTTCAGTGGAGAAAAGGCTGGATGCAGACACAAGACAATTAAAAAATGCACATGCTGATATATTTTTAAATTTCCCTACTGGAAAATGCAACTTACATGTATTACAGTATACAACTTAAATGCAACCTCCTTATAATGTAGCAGACCATAATTGAGTCCTGTTGAAGTTCTCGCATGGCTAGAAAACAGCTACGCAAACGTGAAATAAAGGATAAGCAAGAAAATATAAAAAAGGACTGCATCTACTATTCCTTTTTGCCCTAAAAGATTCCGTAGAGACTGTCAAAACATGTTTTGATTGCAAATTTCTCAAAGACCTAAATTTTGATGATAAAGGCTAAAAAACCATTGGAAGCTAAGCAGGATCCATGCACTATGGCATCAAAACAATCATCGTTGAAATTCAATTATATATCAGATGACAAAAAAACAGCAAGAGTATTTCATCATTCAGGGAAACATACAGAACAGAGATCTCAACAAGGGAGAACAGTAAGGTCAAAAAAGAGATATCTGCATATACTTTGAAATTCATCAGCATGACAACAGCATTAAAACATAGAAAGATTTCCAACTTGTTTACAATGCTTGTGCTAGCACATGGCTTAAAAATTAGAGGTCAAAAAGATCTCTAAACAAACAAACAAACAAATGAAAGTCTTATGGAGGAGTCTGTGTCTAAGAACTTTATCAGCAGATGCTAAATGAAATCTCCAGCCAGTGCTTGCTTGTTACCACGAAAACCAGTAGAATGCACAAACCAAACTATTCATTTGATCTTAACACAGACTCACAGAGCTGTACAGCTGAAGGCCAGGTAGTGTATTAAAAGAACAGAGTCCCAGATCATAGTTACACAGAATATAGAGCTGCCAATTGCAAAGGCAAATCTTCCTTACAACAGTGGAAGCAACAACAAATGAGTGACAAACTAACTTCTCTGTTGTAGAGGAGGAAAATAATGTAATGGGTAGGGAAAGAATGCAGCTGTTTTAAAATAGATAATTACCTAAAAGAATCCAGAAACAACTAAAACAACATACAAACTGACCAACTCTAAAAATGCAGGGTTGGAAGGGACCTCAAGAGGTCCTCAAAATTCAACCAACTTCTGCTTTCTTACACCTTCTAGTTTCTGAAAAAAATGAAGGAAAATAAAGAGAAAACAAAACCAGAAACTATTATCCAGTGTTCTCCAAACAACAGCTTTTATCTTTTAGAAGTTGTATAATATATAGACATCTTGTTTGTAATTAAACCTAGAAAAATCTTTTCTTTTTTAGACTTTTTCTAATATGCTATAGTCCACCTTTTCTTCCAGTAATAAACTTCTGCCAATTAATCTGCTTCATTTTTAAAGGCTGTAGATAAAACTGCCACAATATCCTACTTAAGGTTTCACTAATTCTCAAATCACAGGAATAATTACCTCCTATCTCAGATATAAGCACAGTTATCAAACTTAACAATGGCCTGACATCATTGACTCAATTTGAGATTTACACTAACCTCCTAAAACTTTTTTGTTTTTAATCATTCTTTAGATTTTGTCAATTATTACCTATTTGGTATAGGCCATCACACAACACTGCAGAAGAACATCTTTGAGAGTATGCTGGGTGTTTACTACCAGGATGAAAGGTAGAAACAAAGGCAGGCAATGACATATTCCTATTGATCACTTGGACTATGGCAAGTCCTCCTCAGCTTTCTTATAAATGAGCTAATTAAAAGAAGGCTACATTTTATCTTTACCTACTGTACTTAACAAAATTATCCTTACAAAAATTATGCTTATAAAATTGCTAGTAACAGAAGGAAAAACATCAGCAGGTTATGAAACAACCATGGTCACTAATTGAGGCAAAAAATAAAAGCCAATTTGATTGAAGTCTGTGGACAAAGAAACAGACCATAACACTCATTATTTTCTGGATTGACTGGCACTCTCATTGGCACTCACTGGGGATTTGGCTCTACACTATCTCAAAGTATGTAATGTGAAGCAAAAGTAGTTCCAGTTTTACTAAACTGATAGTTAAATATCTGTAAAATGAACGTTATGAAGCTTTGATAGAATAGCTTCAGCAGTTGCAAAATTTTGATTAAAATTCAGTTAGACACTTCCAATTATCCAAATGCATTTGTAACAACTGAGAGAACTGAAAAACAATCATTGATTCAAGAATGGATACTTAACAATGTTGTCTTCTCCCTGAAACACTTCTGCAATAAAACCAGTATCATTAACCTCTCCCTTCAGCTAATGTAATGATACAGAAAAGTAATTTGGAGAAAATACGGAGGCAGAGCTATGAAGTACAAACCTGCAATCGTGTTTCAAGTGCTTGGACAGTAAGCAAACCATTCCCTTGCAATCCTTCTGCTGCAGGAGCATCATGTTTATAATTAATTCCACTCTAAAAAAAAAAAAAGAGAGAAACAAACCCCTGAATTAATTAAAAAGCTGAAGGTATAGGCTATTACAAAGTATTATAAAAACCTAGGGAAAAAAGAAAAAAAAAACCAGCAAAATCACAGTGTGCATTTTACAAGAAAAATCTTATCTTAATGCAATTAGAGTGTGATAGCACATAATGGAAAGAACCAATTATAAGAAGACAATTAAGATGCACTATGGCCTTAATTAAGAGTTCTTCGCCAAAAGGTAAGCATTGTAGCATACATATGTCAAGCATTTGCAACCGCATTAGTTTAATTTCCCAAAATTAGGTTGATGTTATCAAAGAAATAGAATAATCTCTTCAGATAAATTATTTTACATTTACAGCAGGGAATGTTAGATTCAAACTTCAGAGCATTTCACAATACACATCAAATTTCACTTTGCACCAATCCTTCAGTGATTTTATGCGGTTTTGCTAATTTAGCAAGCACAGACTGAGCAGCTGAGAAACAGTTAGTCGAACTTACTGCATAGTCAACCTCCCCAAGATCTGT